>ML677391.1:1062495-1333674 GCA_007922305.1 Dermatemys mawii | reverse complement strand
CTCACAGAGAACGCGACCTTGAGCTGTGAGGTGGCCCGGACGGAGACTGAAGTGAAATGGTACAAGGACGGGAAACTGATCACCTCCAGCAAGAAATTCAATGAGAAGTCTGAGGGCAAATCTCGGCATCTGGTTGTGGAGCAGGTAGAGAAGAAGGACGCTGGAGAGTACGCCTGTGAGGCCGCAGGCCAGAAACTGACCTTCAAGATTATTGTCACAGGTGAGAGAGAATATTTTCTTTCAACTTATGGGCTCTGAGTCCAGAGGGCTTTTCAAGAAATTATGGATTTTGCTACAATATTGATAAAAATTTACAGCGTAAGCAGGTAAAATGGGAAGGTGCATGAATCTTCTTAGTGAGTAGGTGTTTTGCAACAGCAGTGTAACAGTTTCCAAACAAATTTGGGATTTTGTCTGCATGGCATCCATCTGAACCACCCTGGCTTCTCTGTTATGCCTTTATTTACTTTAAAAAAAAACACAATAGCACTCCTCAGAGAGAAGAAATGTTGGTCAAGTCAGCTATCAGAGGGGAGGGAAAGTTTTGCAAAGAACATCTCAGCCCAAACAAGCGAAAGGGAAGCTTTAGGGGATAAATTCACATTTGGATCTGAGATCACTGGAGGGGTGGAGTGTGAGGGTGTGGGGTGCATTATTAAAGGACAGATCCTGGCAGGACCATAGTTAAGGCTGCACATGGACTTGCACTGATAGTGGGAGGGGTCAGACAGAGGTCCGAGACGTGAAGCAAAAGGTGCCTTGAGGGCATAGCTGTCAGCTTCTCCTTCTCTGGTCTCTGGATGGGATCGGGAGGGAGTTTCAGCCCTGTAATTTCTTTTCCCCGGCAGAGAGAGAGGACATGTTTGCAAACAAAGAGAAGGTGCAGAAGGAGGTGAAGGCCGCCCTGACCGAGAGCGCCACCCTGAGCTGTGAGGTGGCCCAGGCCAAGACTGAAGTGAGGTGGTACAAGGACGGAAAACTGATCACCTCCAGCAAGAAATTCAAAGTGGAGTCTGAGGGCAAATCCCGGCGTCTGGTGGTGGAGCAGGTGGAGAAGAAGGATGCTGGAGAGTACATCTGTGAGGCCGCAGGCCAGAAACTGACCTTCAAAGTTCTTGTCACTGGTAGGAGAATATTTTCTTTCAACTTAAGGGCTGATTTACTGCTGTTGCTGGTTTAAATATTGTAGAATAAAATGCATTTCCTACACTGGTAGTATGTTGGAGAGAGTTTTGCTTTTGCCATGATATAAGAAACGTACACAGTAAGCTGGTAAAATGAGGAGGAAGCTGAATTTTAGTCAGTGGGCATTTTATAGCAGTAGCATAACATTTTCCAGACTAAGCTGGGATTCTGAACTTCATGGCATTAATGGCACCCGCCCACACAGAAAGCAAAACCCCCTGTAACCCGAAGCACAAGGCAACTCCACAACCCCCCTTCAACAGCAGCTCATGGTATCTAAAGAGATAACACATATATAGATAAATTGATAACATCACGTCTCCTCACTGTCGCGTGACTCAAACCGTCTCTCACACACACGCGTGGTGCACTTGTGTGTTGGTGGACAGACAGCTGCTGTCTTTTCAACATCTTTGATCTGTTATCGCTTAAACTGCAAAACTGGGAACACGGCAGCTTCTTTAGCTGGACACTGAAACTTTTAACGTTGGATCTCCCAGTGTATTGTGATAATAATGCAAATCTTTAGACGTACATTAAAACCCTCTGGGAGATTAAATTGTTTTTCTGGCAAACCCATAAAACAACAGCCAGGCTGGTCTAATATCAGCCAGGTGGTAACCCTACAGGGCATCCATCCATGCCACTCTGGCTTCTCTTTAATGCCTTCATTTACGTTAAAAAAATAACAGCGCTCCTCAGAGGGAAGAAATGTTGGTCATGTCGGCTTTCAGAGGGGAGGGAAAGTTTTGCAAGGAACATCTCAGCCCAAATAAGCTAAAGGGAGGCTTGAGGTGATACATTTGGATCTGAGATCGCTTCAGAGGAATCATGAGAGGTGGAGTCTGGGGATTTGTGGTGGAGTAGCAAAACGATGACTCATAGGCACAGGTGGATTATTATAATGGAGAGGTGTTAGCAGGGCAATAGTGAAGGCTGCACATGGACTTGCACTGATAGTGGGAGGGGTCAGGCAGAGGTGGGAAATGTGAAGCAAGAGGTGCCTCAGATGCAGAGCTGTCAGTTTGTCTCTGCCTTCTCCTTCTCTGTTCTCTGGGTGGTATCGCATCAGCGAGGGAGTTTGAGCCCCTGTAATTCCCTTTCCCCGGCAGAGAGGGAGGACGTGTTTGCAAACAAGGAGAAGGTGCAGAAGGAGGTGAAGGCCACCCTGACCGAGAGCGCCACCCTGAGCTGTGAGGTGGCCCAGGCCAAGACTGAAGTGAGGTGGTACAAGGATGGGAAACTGATCACCTCCAGCAAGAAATTCAAGGTAGAGTCTGAGGGCAAATCCCGGCATCTGGTCGTGGAGCAGGTGGAGAAGAAAGATGCTGGAGAGTACACCTGTGAGGCCGCAGGCCAGAAACTGACCTTCAAGATCATTGTCATAGGTAAGAGAAAATATTTTCTTTAACAGTTTGCTGCTGTTCTTGGTTTAAGTATTGCAGAATAAAGTGCATATCCTGCCTTGGAGGCATCTTGGCTCAGATATTCCCTATTGAGTGATACACAGTCGATAACGTTTTAAAACCAAAAGTTCTTCTTAAAGGGAAAGAAGATCGTCATCAATTGAGGTTTAAAATCGGAAGGAAATGTTTGCAAGGAAGATGTTGAAAAAACAGTAAAGGGAGTCCTGCGCCAATAAGTTCAGATCTGGATCTGAAGTCACTCTCCAGAGCAATGATGAGAGTTTGAATGTGGGGGTTCGGGTTGGTTTATTATGAAAGAGGCACCCAACAGGCTCCATAGGTAACGATGAAATTGTACATGCACCTGTATTGTTCGGGGTTGTGCAAAGTGGGGGAGACGTGCAGAAAGCAGTCTAAGGACCAGAGCTGTCAGCTTCTTCCTTCCTTCTCCTTCTCTGTTCTCTTGGTGGCATCGCATCAGTGAGGGAGTTTAAGCTCTTGTAATTCCTTTTCCCTGGCAGAGAGGGAGGACGTGTTTGCAAACCTGGAGAAGGTGCAGAAGGAGGTGAAGGCCGCCCTGACAGAGAGCGCTACCCTGAGCTGTGAGGTGGCCCAGGCCAAGACTGAAGTGAGGTGGTGCAAGGATGGGAAACTGATCACCTCCAGCAAGAAATTCAAAGTGGAGTCTGAGGGCAAATCCCGGCATCTGGTCATGGAGCAGGTGGAGAAGAAGGATGCTGGAGAGTACACCTGTGAGGCCGCAGGCCAGAAACTGACCTTCAGGGTTATCATCACAGGTGGGAGAGGCTGTGTCCTTTCTACTCATGTGCTGATTTACTGCTGTTGTTGGTTAAAGCATTTTAGAGTAAACTGAATTTCCTGTAGTGCTGGCACCTCGGCTCTGAGTCCCGAGGACTTTTGAAGAGATTTGGGGTTTTGCCACAATATTGTGGATACATTTATGGAATAAGCACCCACTGGACTTTACATTGTGTTGGGAATACTTTGTGCATTCAGTTTTTAAATTGCTTCATCCCCTCTCCCTTGCAGAGCCTGAAGAGGTGTTTGCAAACCAGGAGACGGTGCAGAAGGAGGTGAAGGCCGCCCTCACAGAGAGCGCCACCCTGAGCTGTGAGATGGCCCAGGCCAAGACTGAAGTGAGGTGGTACAAGGACGGGAAACTGATCACTTCCAGCAAGAAATTCAAGGTGGAGTCTGAGGCTAAATCCCGGCGTCTGGTGGTGGAGCAGGTGGAGAAGAAAGATGCTGGAGAGTACACCTGTGAAGCCGCACGCCAGAAGCTGACCTTCAAGGTTCTCATCACAGGTGAGAGAGGTGCTTACATCTATTTGTTATTTATGCGAGAGACCCGTATGGTATCTTCAAGGTTCTTGTCACTGGTAGGAGAGAGCATTTTCTTTGAACTTAAGTGCTGATTTGCTGCCATTGTTGATTGAAGCATTCTAGAGTCAGCTGGATTTCCTGCACTACAGGCATCTTGGATCTGAGCCCACGTGGCTTTTGAAGAGATTTTGGGTTTTGCAACAATGTTGAGAATAATAATTTCGGCGTAAGCAGATAAATTGGGGAGGCGCCCGAATCATCTTAACTGGTGTATGTTTTTCAGCCCCAACATAACATTTCCCCAACGAGGTTGCGATTTTGAACATCTCATGGCATCCATACAAGCTACCCTGACTCTTCCCTAATGCCACTGTAGCCCTCTCCAGAGCAATCATGAGCTATTGAATGTGAGGATTCAGGTTGGTTGTTTTAGGAAGGAGATACCATACAAGCTCCATAGTTAAGGTTGAAATTTCAGGCAGAGTGGGGGAGACATGCAGCTAATACTGCCTCAGGAACCAGATCTGTCAGCTTCTCCTCGCCTTCTCCTTTAATAGTCTGTGGAGACTGGATGGCATTGTATCAGTGACGGAGTTCACCCTGTGGTTCCTTTTCCATTGGCAGAGCCCAAAGAAGTGTTTGCAAACCAGGCGAAGGTGCAGAAGGAGGTGAAAGCCGAACTGACAGAGTGCGCCATCCTGAGCTGTGAGGTGGCCCAGGAAAAGTTTGAAGTGAAATGGTACAAGGATGGGAAACTGATCACCTCCAGCAAGAAATTCAAAGTGGAGTCTGAGGGCAAATCCCGGCATCTGGTTGTGAAGCAGCTTGAGAAGAAGGATGCTGGAGAGTACACCTGTGAGGCTGCAGGCCAGAAATTGACCTTTAAAATTATCATCACAGGTGAGAGAGAGGGGTTTACATTGGTATTCTCTGTTGTAACCAGCCATTTTGATTTTCTTCTTCAAATATTTTGAGTTAATTTGTACAATATAATATTATTTGCTGTTTTACTCCAAAGAGTTGAACTGAAGACAGATGGGGCCCAATCCCTAAGTAGTGTAAATGAGCAGTGCTGTCTTGACCTTAGTGGGATGATGCTGCTTTATATCAGCTGAGGAACTGGTCTATTAGGTGGAATTTCAATGGGTTTGGTGTTATTTTGTGAACGGACACTAGGATATGAACAAGGACTGCATTTGGAGGCCCAGTTAATAACCATGGGGTGCAAATCTGCTTTCACCTATACTGAGTTTACACTATTGTAACTCCACTGATTTCAAAGGACTTGCTCCTGGTGTGCAGATGTTTGCGAGAGAGAAATCAGACCCTCGTTTTATGAAAACATCTGATGAAGTGGGTCTTCGCTCACGAAAACTTATGATCCTAAACATCTGTTAGTCTATGAGGTGCTACAAGACTCTGTCCCTTTTGCAGATCCAGACTAACACGGCTACCCCTCTGATACATAAAATTTCATGTTCTTGGATTTTGAGATCATCCGACAATAGAGACATTGTCTGATCTGGAAGATATAGCTGCATACCTAAGTCATCAATGCAGTTATCTCAATGGTGGCTAGGTATGAGTCTAACTGATTAATGACATTCAGAAATGCCGATGTGTGAGCAACAGTGCCAGCTATGTTCTCAAATTAGATGCACATTTGTTCAAGCCCATTGTATCTATGTAACATTGACCACATCATTCACTGTGTCGGTGATCAAACCTAAGACCTCTTCAGCTAAATGAAGGAGCCTCTTCTGTTCAGCTAAAAGCGACATCTGTCTTAGTCAAGGCTATCGCAGGCTAATGAATCTCTAGCTGGCCTAGCCACCACTAGCGGGGGACAGAGTACCACTCTGAGCTGGCTGGGGTTACATATACAAGGCACAGTATTTCTTCTGGAGCCTTTCATTTCTTCTGGATGTTGGAGCATCAGCAACACCTGACTGGTGGAAGGAAAAGTGTTGCATCTTTGGCTTGAATTTAACGAAATGGGGCACATTTCAAAATTGCATGAAATATGGCGCAGCTCAGCTACTGGACTTTACAGTGTGTTGGGAATACTTTGTGCAGCTCCAACTGTGCATTCGGTTTTTAAATTGCTTCTCCCCCTCCCCCTTGCAGAGCCTGAAGAGGTGTTTGCAAACAAGGAGAAAGTGCAGAAGGAGGTGAAGGCCGCCCTGACAGAGAGCACCACCCTGAGCTGTGAGGTGACCCAGGCCAAAACTGAAGTGAGGTGGTACAAGGATGGGAAACTGATCACCTCCAGCAAGAAATTCAAGGTGGAGTCTGAGGATAAATCCCGGCGTCTGGTCATGGAGCAGGTGGAGAAGAAGGACGCTGGAGAATACACCTGTGAGGCCGCAGGCCAGAAACTGACCTTCAAGCTTATTGTCACAGGTGAGAGATACGCCTGCTTTTATTTGTTATTTTATTGTCCACTCTTCCGGGAGCGTTTCTTTATGAGCAGTGGAATGTTAAATAAGCAATATATGATCTAGCATTCAGCTGCTACAGTACACAGCTAGGCCTTCTTGGGGGTATAACTTGAAGCTCATTTGTAGTCCCACTGCCTTCAGTGGGATTGCTGTTCTGCTTTAAAGTGTTATGCATGTCCTGCAGTAGCTTGTTGAATAGTGGTCTTGGTGGAAATGCAAATTCTATGAGATCTGGCGTTTGAGTTCAGATGGACCTCCAGGTAGCTCAGAAGCTCCTCTGAACATAAAAGGATTTATCTGAGTCTCTTTCTGCTATTTAGCCTGTTTTGGGGAGATTTTAACATAACTATCTCGCAACACTTCTGGTGCTTTCTGCTTTGGGTGAGTATAGTGAGACTAGGCCATCTCGTTGTGCTCTGGTAACTTTCGATCTATTTGCTGTCTGAACCAGAAAGTGAAAAACTACAACAAAAAGTGGATGGAAAAGGTTGTGTTGGTGTTTGGGGTGAAGTTTCTGTTTCTTTTTTATTTATCTGAGCTGATTTACCCAGCAGCTGATTCTGCCACCATGGTTCCCAAACTTTCCAAATGTTTCCTGTGCACTTGAGGGACTTATTGGATTTTATCCTCACTTCTTGTGTCATATCTGTATTCTAGTTCGTAAGAGACTGGAATTGTACTGGGAGTAAGTCAGGGCCAAGTTTGGGTCACGGTCCTGTGTTTAGAGCATCCCACTCTTTTGCCTTGAAAATGATGGTCATGACTGTCACATCGCTTCAGCTGCCTGAGTTGGCTGCAGGGTTAAGTAGGAGGGACAAGTGGAGGGTGTGAGATCATAGATCACTTTTTTTATTTTAGACAAGGAAATCTTTGGTGATTAGTGAAGGTGGGAGAGGGAAATTATGACAGATTATAGATACGAGACTGAGAGGCAGAAATTGGCCAAGAATCACATTACACGCTTTGAAACAAGAGCTCATGTTAGCCTCCCGTGGCAGATCATCATTTTGTTTTTGTTTTAAAGCCAGGCACTAATTGCTGTTCCCCACTGTGGCAATGCACACAACAATGCCATATGTCCAGCTAGAGGCATTGATTGTTTGTATCTATGTACACGAGAGAGCTCCATAGCTTTAGCCCAAAGGTTTTTCTCGAGAGGATGGATGGATGATGAAGTGCTTCTGGCTGGAATCCCAGAGCTTTGCATGAGTACATACTGTAGTCTTGGATGAAAGCCTAAGGAGTTTCTGTTGCTCAAAGCTGCTGGCATAAGGCTGAGACAAGATAGGTTTATTTGGGTAAATGGGTCTGGTGGTTAGCGTAAGGGCTGCGCTTTGGGATTCCTACATGCTAGTTTCCGCTCCGCTCTGCTGCTCACTTGCTGCATGACCGTGGGCAAGTTACTTAACCTGAATGGAGCTGAGTTTAATCCGACCGGGAATGGGTATGTTGATACTTTCCTACATCACAAGGTCATGGTGAGAATTAACTGGTGTGTGTGAAGGGCTCTGAATCCTCCTGTGAAGGGTGCCATTCACCTGCAAAGGTTCCTCTAAATGTTCTATGAATCCTCTTAGGAAGGATGGTCCCGGGGCTAAGACGCTTGCCTGGAACTTGGGCAAACCAGATTTGTCTCTGTTGTGTGAGGCTAAACAACATGCAAGACTGAGGTGCTCAGACACTGTCGTAGTGGGGGCCAGATAAGTAGCTTAGATACATTATTAATATGTCTTACAAGCACAAATGAGTTGAGCCTCTGCACACCTCTGTGAGATAGGTGGTAATATCCATATTTTACAGATGGGGAAACTGAAGAGGGAGAATAAGGATGTGCTTCTGCTCCCATTGAAGTCAATGGGAGATTTGCCATATACTTCAACGGCAACAGGTTTGGCTACCTAAGTGACTTGCCCAAGGTCACAAGGAAATCTGTGGTAGAGTCAGGAATGGAAACCAGGTCTTCCAACTCCTCCTCCTGTGCCTTAACCCTAAGATCGTCCTTCCTCCCATCTTGGTATTCATTTGTGGTGACATTCAAGTGAATCCACCAAAGAGAGTTTGTGTGAGCAAGTGCCGTGTAAATCCAACAACTGACACCTGCAACTGGGAAGAACTCCATCACTTAAAATTGAACTCCATACATCTGGAGCAGGGACTGTCTCTCTGTTCTTTGCTTGTACAGCCCCTAGCCCCTGAGTGCAACAGGAACTCCTAGGCTCTGTGACAAGAGTGCCCAACCTGCAGGCCATACACGGCCCGCCAGAGCATTTCATAAGAGCCCATGGCCTGCTTCAACACAATATAGTAATGGCTGATTTGTTAGCACTTTGTTGTCAGGTTTACATCATTTTAATTTACACAAGTGTGTAAACAGACAATATTGTACATAGAAACAGCCTGTCTAAATACATATGGAACAAGTTGAACTTAAAATATAAATCAATACAGGTGCCTTTAAATCTTATTAAAATATGTAGAATCTGTTTGGCCCACACAAGGTTGTGCTTAAGTTTTATGTGGCCCACCTGTGTAACATGGTTGCCCACCACTTAGGGTGACCAGATAGCAAATGTGAAAAATCGGGACGGGAGTGGGAGGTAATAGTAGCCTATATAATAAAAAGACCCCAAAACTGGGACTGTCCCTATAAAATCAGGACATGTGAACACTGTAACACCACTGCTCTATGATAACACAAATAATAATAATCTAGAATGACATGAATTGTACATATTAGCGGCTATGTTGGGTTTGTTTTAGCACATAAAAGCCTCTCCCAACATTCAGAACACAGGGTCCAATGGGGATGAATTGGCCCAGCAGAATACAGTTGTTCTTCCCTCAGGGTCTTTGCAGAGAAATGAGCATACTCATCGGTATGGCGTGAAGAGCCTTGTGGATCTTCTTTCTTGCAGAGGGTCCAGAACACATCAGCCATCCTTTACCCACCCTGGAAAAACACTCTGTGCTTAACCTTTCAGGCCAGAGGCTTATGGAACACACAGTGAACTTCGAGGGCTCCAATTCCACGAAGAAGCAGTTGTCATTTTGATTTACAGCTGCTGTAGGAAGCTCTGCGTGCATCACATATGACAGGATTATATCCCATCCATTCTAGGAGCTATGGAGAGAACCATCTAAATAATTGTCAGGCTTGTCTCACACTGGAGATCACGATGGCCCAAGGTCTGTGGAACTAGGTGGTTTCACATAACAGGCATTTGTGTGAAGATTTCTCATGGTTTCAGTCTGGCTGGATCTACCTTATCCCTGCTCCACCTGAATTTTGCCTGGAGCTTTGGGTTTGAAGTAACTCAATATCTAACAGTGCAGCTTGCTTAAACCCACCGTATTTTGCTTGAGTTCCCACTGAAAACATAAAATAAGGTGAGTTTGGGTGCAAAGCAACAAAGCAGCCCAGACTTGACCAAAACTGCATCCAACGTTGCTGAAATGTTTTCCAAATCTCAGTGAACCTTTGGAGGAATCTGGACTGAATTTCAAGGTTATCACAAAACCTGAAGCTTGAGTTCTGGTCCAAGGCCCATTAAAGTCCATAGAAAGAATCCCATTAACTTCAGTGGACTTTGGAGCAGGTTCAATCATGTGGTTTGAGGTTTGCTTGTGATCTTTTTACAGAGCTATGGTGACAGGCCTACTGCAGTTGCCAGACTGGATTAGACCATGATCCATCTAGTCCAGTATCTGGTCTTCTACAGTGGCCAGTGCCCGCTGCTTCAGGGGAAGATGTACTTTGATCTGTGGCAATTATGGAATAGCCTGGCCACTGGGGAAGTCTCTTCCAGATCCCAAGTAGTTAGAAGTTGGCTTGCATGAAAGTTCATGGCCCTTCCAAAGTGTTTTTTTTAAATTCCAGCATCCTGTTGGGATTGGATCTTGAATGAGTGATCACCTTTATTGTTTCACTCTGGAGATGGAGTGAAACTGCAAAACCTGTCTCTGGATCTGTGTTAAAGTGCAAACTTTCACAAAGTTCAAGGAAGTTTTGAATCTGGAGCTCCAATGACGTGAAATTTTGGATTCTGACCTAAAATTTCCCCTCATTCAAGGGGATGTGGATCCAATTCCTGGTTCAGACCTATTGTTCTTTTGGTTGTAGCTTTCCTGGCACCATGGCAGAGTTCAAATACTAAAGGAGAGATCTGAGCTAGGTTTTATATTTTTATATTTACAGGATGGATAATTCTTCCCCTCCAAACAGTTCTGGCTAAGGGTAGGATCTGTCATTTACAAGATCCAAGGTCAGAGTTCTGTCCAGCCTTTCTATTAAATAACCCATTAGAAGTTGGTCCAGTAAAAGATATTACCTCACCTATCTTGTCTCTAACATTAAAATTGTCAAACCTAGATTTATTTTAAAACAGCCTCAGTCATTAATGGGGAATCTGAAACCTACTGCCTCAAAAGGAAAGTTAGTTTCTTGACGATCCCCTCTCCTCCTATTTGCAGAGGCAGAAGATGTGTTTGCAAACAAGGAGAAGGTGCAGAAGGTGGTGAAGGCTGCCCTGACAGAGAGCGCCACCCTGAGCTGTGAGGTGGCCCAGGCCAAAACTGAAGTGAAATGGTACAAGGATGGGAAACTGATCACCTCCAGCAAGAAATTCAAAGTGGAGTCTGAGGGCAAATCCCGACGGCTGGCTGTGGAGCAGGTGGAGAAGAAAGATGCTGGACAGTACACCTGTGAGGCCGCAGGCCAGAAACTGACCTTCAAAGTTATTGTCACAGGTGAGGGAGACTGATTTCTCTCTTATTTTCCATACTGGAAAACTGAAAAAAAAGAAAAGTTAAGTGATATGCCTAAGGCTGTGCAGAGAGTCAGTGACAGTCAGGATTAGAATTCATTTGTGTCTGGCTCATAGTCTTGTGCTTGCATCATCAGACCAGGCTGTCTCCTATTAAGACTATGAGGGCAGCGGGCTGTATATGGGCCATCTGGATTCCATTCTGGAAGAAAAGGTAGAGAGGCTTAAAATGCAGCTGAGGGGAAGAACTAGGGAAGCTAGACTGCATAGATCAGAAGAGGAGGCACATGTAAGGTTGAGGGCATGGACAGAGAGGGGTATGGAGTAGGATGAAAGAATGGGTTAAAAGGGAAGAGAAAGATCATAGAATCATAGAAGATCAGGGTTGGAAGGGACCTCAGAAGGTGTCTAGTCCAACCCCCTGCTCAAAGCAGGACCAACCCCAACTAAGTCATCCCAGCCAGGGCTTTGTCAAGCCTGACCTTAAAAACCTCTAAGGAAGGAGATTCTACCACTCCCTAGGTAACCCATTCCAGTGCTTCACCACCTTCCTAGTGAAAACGTTTTTCCTAACATCCAACCTAAAACTTTTTTTTAGACTTTTTAAGGTCAGAAAGGACCATTTATGATCCTCTAGTCTAACCCCCTGCACAATACAGGCTACAATATCACTACAGATTTTTTCCCCACCCCCGATCCCTAAATCGCCCTCTCAAGGATTGAATTTACAACCCTGAGTTTAGCAGGCCAACGCTCAAACCACTGAACTATCTATAAGCATGTACCAGAAAAAGTCCTTCACCCTTGATGAGTCAGAAATTGACCAGTCAAGGACATAAGAGCCCAATCAGCCATCAGGTGGCAACTACTGAAAAGAAGCAGTCAGAGAGGAGGATGAGGCATTTGAACTTGGTGATTCATTAGTGACGAGCAGGGCCTGGCTTATGTGTGATGCAGAAGTGAGCCAGGTGAGATACTTTCTCTCGGGCACTAGGGCAGGAGTATACATCATCATCAGAAAGTCACAGGACAGTCTGAACAATGTCAAGGAGTTGCATTTGGAGCGTTGTTGTCCACGTGGAGCCCTGTGCCATGTGGATGGCAAAGGAGAATGTGGTCAAATCAAGTAGAAATGAAGGGACATGGGAAAACAACTGAACACAAGCCTACTCTTTCTAGAAATGGCCCTTGCAGGCACAATGTAAAAGTCCTGTGGTCTCTTCAAGTTCAGACAAGGTATTGGGATGACATTCACAGATATCAGTGGTATAATCCTGGCCCCATTGCAGTCAATGACAAAACTCCCACTGACTTCAATGAGGACAAGATTTCATCTCACTATCTCTAGTTTGTCCTATGAGAAATTTAAAGCAACTAGCTGAAAAGTTCAGGAGTTTATGCATTAAATTAGTCCTTGATTCTGGCCTGGCATAACTCTGGAAAAGTAACTCAGGTAGGTGGTTTATTTTTACTTTTAATTAGAGAAGCGAAACCTGGGATCAGAACACCTGTGAAATTTTGGAATGTTTAAGCATGAACCCCAGAATGTGGACTCAAATATTTTTTCTTGAGCCCACCTTTATTTTGGATTGCAAGAGGAAATGCATCTCTCCTCTTGTTTGTATGATTTAATGTGTATTTTCTTACAGCACAATCATCCAACTGATGATATTCAGTGAAGTTGTGATGGACAAATGTTAACAAATGCATTAGTTTCTCCCATTGCAGATTTCAGAAAATCATGGTAATCAGAGATGGAAAAACCCTTGTAGGTCACCCAGACCATCCTCCACCACTAGTGAAGCAGTGTTCCTCTTGACACTTGTTGGTGTGGTCTAGTTTAATTGACTCAGGAGATGGGTACTCAGGAAATATGAATTGGAAAAATCTTCATAAACCTGCCTTCTGGTAATGAAGATCAAAGTTGAGGGAGTTAACTTTTTAAATGGTTTCCCCCAATCTCAGAACCTGAAGTTGTGTTTGCAAACAAAGAGAAGGTACAGAAGGAGGTGAAGGCCGCCCTGACAGAGAGCGCTACCCTGAGCTGTGAGATGGCCCAGGCCAACACTGAAGTGAAATGGTACAAGGATGGGAAATTGATCACTTCCAGCAAGAAATTCAAAGTGGAGCCTGAGGGCAAATCCCGACATCTGGTCGTGGATCAGGTGGAGAAGGAGGATGCTGGAGAGTACACCTGTGAGGCCGCAGGCCAGAAACTGACCTTCAAGGTTATCGTCACAGGTGAGAGAAACTCTGTTTTTTATTTCGATTAGGTGACTAAAGTGATTTTATTTTTTAAGACTATTGTCCGCCATTTTAGGAGCAAATTATGGGTCAGATAGTGGTGGACATTGCTTTGATGCAGAAGTTAGGGGGACTTTTAAGAAAATATATATATTTGTAATGGATTGCAGGATCTTTAAGGCAGAGGAGAGCCTCTTCTCAGTATGTTCGGAAAATGCCCGGTATATTGTGAACCCTTCCCGATTATACATGAATAGTAATAGTACTGCGATCCCTTCTCCTTCCGTAAGTCCATTGGTGCAGCCAGAATGGCAGAGTCAGCACATGGCTGTCCACGCCACTCTCAGCCCCAGTGAAGTTGCAGAGGGGACCCATGGGGGAGCGGCTGTGTGGGGGTATCTGCACTTCCTTGCCCCTCAGGGACGGGCGCTCTCCAGGTCTGCCCAAGAGAGTCTGGAGTGGAAGCACATCACGGGACTGAGGATCTGCTTTTACATGAATGAAGTGGCCCCAACGCCCCATGCGAGTGGCACCGGGGGACAGAAGGTGAAATGTGCTGACGTCTGGTGCCTGGGCTTCCGACTGGGGAAGTGGATTTTGCCTTCCCAGCTCACTCACACTCCTTTGCCGAGAGTCTGATTACTCCAGGATTATGTGGGGGGATGAGCATTTCATCCCGAGTGTAAGGCTGAGTGTGTGTGAGGGGGTCAGGCTGCTGGGAGCCCCATGTCCTTTAAATTGCCACCTGTGGAAGTGGAGCTGCCCCGGGGTGTTCCAGCTTACTTTAACCTCTGCATGCAGGTGCAAGCAGGGGAGATGAAACAGTCATTATTCAAGCAACCCAAACCGCACAGAGGGCATGTGAGCCAACGGATAGGGCACTGGACTGGACTGGGACTCAAGAGAGCTTGATTCTATTCCCGACTCTACTATTGACCTGCTGTGTGGCCTCCGTCCGGTCATTTCCCCTCCGTGCGTCTCTTTCCCCTGCTCCCCTTTGCCTATTTAGGTTGTAAACTCTTTGGCGCAGGGACTCTCTCTACAGTACATTTGTGCTGTACATGGTCCTTCCTGTAGGTGCTACTTTAATACTGTTGCTGCTAATGACAACCAATGTGAGGAGTTCTGCAGTTACAGTAAGATTCTAGCTAATGTCCTCAGGAAGGGAATGGCATAGTCAAGGCCCTGCTGCTCAACACTGCACTTGGCCTGATCCTTGGAACGATTAGTAAGGACTGTCCAGCTGATCTGATTTGCCTTGGTGGGACCTAGAATGAGCTCATACCGTGGTGATAAACAACGGGACCATCTTCCTGGCCTGCTAACACAGATCCTTTGTCATAGCTTCTGTGAAACAGTAACAAGAAAGTTGACCACATAAGAAAACCTGAAAATGTTTTCCGTGGTGATGTGAGAACTTTAAATGCACGTTGTCCGATTGGAGACATGGATTTAGTTGTTCCTCTTAGGCCCTGATACAAGGTTTGGCAGCTTTCAGGTTATTGATTCACTTCATTTGAAATGTTCTCTTTTTTCAGAGCCAGAAATTGTATTTGCAAACCAGGAGAAGGTGCAGAAGGAGGTGAAGGCTGTGCTGACCGAGAGCGCCACCCTGAGCTGTGAAGTGGCCCAGGCCAAAACTGGTGTGAAATGGTACAAGGACGGAAAACTGATCACCTCCAGCAAGAAATTCAAAGTGGAGTCTGAGGGCAAATCCCGGCATCTGGTCGTGGATCAGGTGGAGAAGAAGGACGCTGGAGAGTACACCTGTGAGGCCGCAGGCCAGAAACTGACCTTCAAGTTCAGTGTCACAGGTGAGAGAAAGACCCTCCCAGATTCTCAACGATACTGTCATGTCTGAAAACCGGCTAACAACAACAGTAATAAATATGTGCAATAAGACAGACCCTCAGCTTGTATAAATTAGCATTGCACCATTGCAGGTTAGGAGCTGGGCTGATTTATGCTAGCTGAGGGTTTTCCCTAATGTTTCGCATATACCAAAATATTCGAGTGTATCAATATGTCATAAGAGTGCATCACATTATTAAATTGGAGATTTAATAATAAATAAAGTAATAAAAATTATATACTTCTCTCAGAACAGTATTATACTTTTATTTATAAAATGTGTAATATATTGGAATTGCCAAGTTACACAGGGAGAAATAAATTAAGCAGCATAGACAAGGGGTATAAAGAGAACTGTTCAATTGAGATTTGAAAAGAGGCAGTGTGAGAGAGGCACAGTAGGGCTGTTTTAGCTGGCAAGAGCTGCAGAGGAGATAGCTTTTGCACGAGCAATGGTGAGATGGAAGTCAGGGGAGCCCTAGTGACACACTAGTGGAGGAGCTGGTCCTAACTGGTGATGGTTGAACCAGTGTGGAAACTGGCCCAAACTGTCACTCAGAATTCAAACCGAATCTGGACCAAACTTTTTGAAGTTCAAAAATGTTAGACTTTAAAACACAATCAGACAGTACTTTTCATTTGCTTGATGCCCCTGCTTTTCCCATATTCAGGTGTAAAGTATCTAATTATCACAACAAGTTCTTCTTCTAGCGCCTGACACTGGACAGCATCCCTGTTCAGAAAAGCCTGTAAGCATATGCTTAACTTTGAGCATATGCTTAACTGCTTTCCTGAATTAGGCTTTGGCATTTCCAGCCTCAGAGGAAGCCAGAAGTAACAAAAACCTCTTCTTGCAAGATTCCCAGCCTGGCTTTGGAGACTGAAGATGCTAAGAAACATTTTTTGGAGAAGCATCCATATATTTGAGTGCTCATCCAAACTGATCTAAAGCTGTGAATTTTCTGAAGTCCTTTCATTGTAAGTTTTCGCTCCTGATCCAGCTAGATGCTGCATGCCTCCTGCCATATGTTAAATGCCCTCTTCTCCTGAAAGTTGCCTGCAATTTGCAAGATTAGACTTGATTCAGCAAGGTGCTTAACTTGGGTAACTTTAAGCATGTGAAGTCAAAGGGTGCTTCAAATTAAACATGTGTACACTTGTGTACCTTGCTGACCCACGTCCTTAATGATCAGAATATTGTACTAATAACAGTATTCTTTTGAAAGAGAAGTTCCTACTAGGAATGACCATGGGGGAGATCACTAAGAGTCTGTTCTGGAAGTCTGTGTTATGTTGGTTTATGATGGAAACATGATCAAAGAAGGAAGAACTTCTGCATTGTGTGGCCTAATTAGCAACAAACAAGTAAATAAATAGAGATTCTCCAGCAGCGACTGCTATTGCTGGCAAATGACAAATTTCAGAATTTCCAAAGTTGAGGCATGTGGATATGCTAAGACCTGTTAGATGGGCTAATTTTTTTTTTTAATCAGTCATTTTTCTCTTTTCTTTTTCTTGCTTAGAGCCAGAATCTGCATTTGTAAACCAGGAGAAGGTTCAGAAGGAGGTGAAGGCTGCCCTGACCAAGAGCGCCACCCTGAGCTGTGAGGTGGCCCAGGCCAAGACTGAAGTGAAATGGTACAAGGATGGGAAACTGATCACCTCCAGTAAGAAACTCAAAGTAGAGTCTGAGGGTAAATCCCGACATCTGATCGTGGAGCAGGTGGAGAAGGAGGATGCTGGAGAGTACACCTGTGAGGCCGCAGGCCAGAAACTGACCTTCAAGATTGAAGCAGCAGGTAAGTGTTGCACACTTACTCTTGCACACTATTGCACACTCATTCTAGGCAAAGTTGAGGTCAGATTTTTCCTCTGTAAGACCTGTGCTTGGAGTGAATTTCTTGTGTTCCTTAATTCCTGAGAGTAACTGGGCCAAGATCTGCCCGGGTGTTACATCCTTGACTTCAAATAAGCTAAACCATAGATTAATTTATCCTATTCACTTTGTTGGTGTTGTGTAGGTGTAGTTGAAGGCAGAATTTGGCTGATAATCTTTACATTGTATAACCCAGTGCTATAGCATTTATTTTTACATTCTCTCCTTCACAGACACAATCCCAAATGGTTTAACAGAGATAATGGGGCTGAAAGTGAGATAAAAGTGGAAGGGTTTTAAAAAGGAGAAATGGGGACTTGGAAGAATGGTGTTAGTTAAATGGAGTAGCAGAATGTGTGAAAGAGCTGTGATGCATTATGGGAGTTAGAGATGAGGCCACGAGAGGAGGAGAAAAGTGAGCCCATAGGATAGTAGGAACAAACAAGGAAAAGTGTTTAGGGTGCAGCAAGTCCCCAGAGTTCATTTTGAATTAGGACCATGGTGACAAAGTAATTTTCATACACTCTGAAACAAGAATCATAGAGGATCCCAGATGTGTGATTATGTGCATGTATATGCTTTTTTCATTATTGTTGATTCTATAGCAAATTACTTCTGTGGAGGAATAACTTGATCATTTCCCACTCAATCTAAGATAAAAGAGACAGCAGTCTGCAAACATTCAAACATATCCCTGGGATAGGGTGGATTACAGGACAATTTTGGGATTATTTTATGAGTCGTTGAGCAAAAACACCGCTGTTCTAGGGAGCAGGAAACCAGCCTGTTTGTTTTCATTACTTCTCTAGAACCAGAGGCAAAATTCCAAAAGAAACTTGTCCAGAAAGAACCAATCGTGGTTCAGGAACATGAGAGCATCACGCTGGCCACTTCGGTAACGCCTGAAATGGCCATAGTCAAGTGGTTCAAGGATGGAACTGAGATCAAGGGAAGCAAAAAGTACGAGATTAAGGCTGACGGGGCGTCCAGGACTCTGACTGTGAGGCTGGCTGAGGGCAGAGACAGTGCCGTGTACACCTGCGAGACAAAGAGCGACAAGCAGGAGTTCCGCGTGCAGGTGAAAGGTGAGAGGAACAGCAGCAGGCGCGTCAGCTTCATTCCCAGCAAAGTCGAATGGATATTCCTCGGGGGTGCACTTGAAAATCACCCTCCCTTGCTTTGCTCTCAGGGCCCCTGTGCCGTGGCTGCTGCGATTCTGGCTCCAGTATCTAGCAGATCCATTTCCCTAAATGTCCATAAAGGGCAAAGCAAGATGTTTCCTACGCCCACTGAGCTAGTTCATGGCCCATCCTGCGTGCTCGTGCAGGGAGGAAGCAGGTCAAAAGGTGCCCCCTATTCCTTGGGGCTTGCTATCCATGTTACAAGGAGCTGTACTGCGGGAGAGCACTATTCCAACTGCTTCACAGGTGGGTGGGGTGTAGGCACAGCCATTGCGCTGCCACTCCGGCCAGCACAGCAGAGCCAGCATGGAGGTGGGCATAAGGTGTGCCAGGAGAAGGGCGTAGTAGGGGATGAGCAAGCGGGGACAGAAACATGGCTCCGAGCCACGATTTGGCCCTTGCCGTGTCTCTGGGGGTGGGCTCCTCTCTGCGTCCCTTTATCAAGGCAGATTGTAGGAGATGACAGTCTAGCCCAGAGTGGTTGAGTAGCGCTGGCCCAGAAACAAATGGATTCCCCCGTTTACTTCCCAGGGCTGAGCTGTGGTAATGATTTGTAGCTGTGGGAAGAGCTCTGCTTACCCAGGCTGGGGAGCGGAGGGCAGCTGCTGTCTCCCCAGCCACCCTTTTACTTTAACCTCTGACGATAAAGCAGAGTGTGGTTTTGGGCAAGTCACTTAGGGCTGGGTACACTACGGGCTGGGGGTCGAGCTAAGAAACGCAACTTCAGCTACGTGAATAGCGTAGCTGAAGTTGCAGTATCTTAGGTCGATTTACCTGGCCGTCCCCATAGCAACAAGTCAATTGCTGTCACTCCCCCACCGACTCCGCTTACTCCTCTTGCAGAGATGGAGTCCAGGAGTCGATTCGAAGATCGATTTATCGCGTCTAGACAAGACCCGATAAATCGATCCCCGCTACATCGAGCGCTACCCGCCAATCCAGCAGGTAGTGTAGCTGAACCTTTTGTTTCTCTGTACTTCCCTTCCCCATTTACACGAGTTTCCACTCACTAGAACCCCCTCAGCTGCCAGCAAAAAGTTGCCATGGTCTGGCCATTGCCAATAAGCAGAAGGCAGGATGGTGGGGTCGCCGCCAGGGAAGGAAGCACTGGAACGTGCCAAGCACGGGCTGTAAGCAGAGTGGTGGGGCCAGCCACGGAAGGCCCATCCTACCACTTCCTCCCCTGGCTTCAGCCCTGCAAACCTGCCTGAGGCAGGGGTCTTGCTTCTAGAACAAGTTCTCAGTAAGTGGCACATCAGTGCCAATATCCAAATCTCATGAAAATTAAAGTCGATGGGATAGGATGGATTCCCAGCACAATATTGCTGTGAACTGGAAGTTGTTAATATCAAGGTTGCTATTAAGGGCCATCCACTTTACTTCCCTACCTCATGGGTGTGTTGAGTGGGTAAATACATTAAAGAGGGCGAGGCACCCAGGTAGTATGGTAATGGGGGGCGACATAAGGGCCTTGGATAGACAGATGTCAAAGAGGTGAAAGAGGTTCCTGGGAGTGGAGGGTGAATTTCACATCCTGGGGCCACAGAACAAAGGCTGTATCATCTCTACTCCAAAGCAATGACGAATATCCCCCTGTCAAGCAGACACATGTTGTGATAGCTCAGCAGGTAAATTTGGTTGATCAAGTGGAAGACAGAACAAAAAGGAAAAAGGAGAGGACAGTCCCAAACCCAGGCATTTTAAGGCATCATTCTGACACCTGTTCTTCCCAAGTTAAAAGGGTCTAAGATTTTTTTTTGTATTTTATTTTACTTTAAAGGACTCAACTCTAAGCTGCCAACTCAATGGTGTGTAAGAATCTGATGAATGTATCAGTTGATAAATATGCTTTCAGCTGTGTGTCCATTCCTATGCTCTAAGGATAGGCAGTCAGCCTACAGAGGTGTGGATCAGCAGTTAGAAGACCTGGGCTCTATTCCTGACTCACTGTGTGTGTGTGACCCTGGGCAAGTCACTCATCTGCTTTGTAATCTTAGTGCGCTCCGGTGTAAAATGGGTTTTTTTGTGTGTTTTACCCACTTTTATGACATGTTTTGAGATCAGTGGATGAAAAGTTGCTATTATTATTACTGAGTCAGAATTTGCGACGTTGTTTCTATTGCTGAAAATCTCTTGAACTTCCCACCTTCCTCTGATCCAAAAATCCTCCTATTAAAAAAAAAAAGGGGGTGTAAGAAAACAATCTTCTGATCTGCTCTGTGTTCATTGTTTTCCTTCCAATGAATCTCAGAAATCCCCGTGAAGTTTGCCAAGAAATTAGAAGCAGTCAGTGCCGAGATTGGAATGACCATCTCTCTGACCTGTGAGCTGAGCCAGGCTAAGGGGGATGTGCTGTGGTACAAGGACGGAACTGAGGTCAAACCCAGCAAGCGCTTCCAGATTCGCGAGGATGGTGTCAAGCGGATCCTGACCATAACAGGACTGCGAGCTGAAGACAAGGGACAGTACTCCTGTGAATCCCGGGACGACAAAAGCAGCATTCAGGTCACCCCCAAAGGTACCTTGCCCGATCCATGACATTACATGTGACATCCCGCTCCCCTCTCCTTCCATTACAGTGCTACTGAGCTGCATTAAAAAAATTCCGCCTGTGTTAGGAGGGCCGGGGACATAGTTGCTAGCAAGCAGAGATGTATGTTGTAGCTGGGAAAATAAGGGCTCCCATCTTGCAGTTAATGAATAGACAGCGTAACTGCCATTCCGAAAGAGAGAAACGTATGGTGTAGGGAGAAGATCCCTAGAAATGATATTTAAATAATATTTAAACAATGATAAAAATCTATAAATGTAACGAGCAGCAACAATAAGAGCTATTGCAAAGTCCTGCTAAAGCAGTATGTGGGCTTAGTACGGGTTGATTGTATCGCCCTTTACTGATATAACTTGCTGCTTATGCAGAGTTAACCAAGTTTCTCTTTTATCCCTGCGATTTTGGTGGTGAAAGTCCCGGGGTCAATCCCTGCTGGCAACCTCTGTATTAGTATGTGTGAAGCCACATTTTGTTACCTTACCGTGTTCACTTTAAAGTCCAAATTATATGTGAGCCTTAAAAAGTCTCCTCCTAGGACCCAATTTGAATTATGGTGGTTTAAGAGGATATTCAGATTCTGCATTTGGATGCTGTTTTCAGTTGATTTCCTGTACAACAAAGGGAAGAACTCTGCTACTTTCCTGCAAAATTCGTGAAGGTTTCTTTGCAAAGAATGCTGTTGTGACTTTGAGTCAAACTGAGTTGGGGTCTCATGTTAGATAGGCCGTGGAGTTGTTGGCCCTGAAATTGCATGTGAGGTTGGGGTTAAGGATCCTGAATCTAGACCCAGGATTTCCCCTTACATACTTGCTCCTATCCTTGGGATGGCACCTCCATGTATAAAAGTTGGACAGTGAAATGTAGTGGCTATGTTACCATGAGCACACACTGCCACACAGTGAAATATCCATGGCAAAACCATTTGGATCCATGCCGCTGACAATATTACTGAGCCAATCTGCCCTCTGGAGGCACTCGCAGTATGGGGGATTGTTACGCATGTGCTACTAAAATGTATCCTCCTTATCTGTCAGCTCCGAGAGTGGTGAAGTTCACTACAGGCCTTCACAGCGTGGTGTCTGAAGAAGGAAAAGAGGCCACATTCAAATGCACCGTCTCCCCCAATGATGCTGCGGTTACATGGCACAGAAACGGTGTCAAAATTGAAGCCAGTAAGAAACACGTGATCTCTCAGAAGGACACCAACCACAGCCTCACCATCACTGACCTGACTATGGAGGATGCAGCGGAAATCTCAGCCAATGCAGAGGGTGTGGAAAGCAAAGCCACCCTCACAGTCCGAGGTGAGGGAGTAAGGTCCCTTTGACTGACTGTCATCCACACTGTGGGATGTGTTGTTTTGTATGTTCCTTCTACTGACTTGAACATGGGGATGAAAAATGCACGTGTTCCACGTTAGAGTAGTGCCTTGAGCGTTGCAGTGCTGGAGATGCTGCTTTTGTTCACGTGGATTTTCCCCAACTTTGATTTCCTCAGAAGCCACCATTTAATCTTACTTTAGAGCACGGGTGGGCAAAGTTTTTGGCCTGAGGGCCACATAAGGGTTGCGAAACTGTATGGAAGGCCGGGTAGGGAAGGCTGTGCCTCCCCAAACAGCTTGCCCCCCCCACCCCTGTCTGCCCTCTCTTACTTCCCGCCCCCTGATTGCCCCCCTCAGAACCCCTGACCCATCCAACTCCCTCTGCTTCTTGTCCTCTGACTGCTCCCTCCCGGGACCCCCGCCCTTAACTACCCCGCGGACCTCACCCCTTATCCAACCTCCCCATCTCCTGACTGCCCAGACCCCTATTCACACCCCCACTGCCTGACAGCCCACCCAGGACTCCCATGCGTATCCAACACCTCCTGTCCCCTGACTGTCCCCTGGGACCCTCTGTCCCTTATCCAACCCCCCTCCCCCGCCGCCCTCTTACCATGCTGCTCAGAGCATTAGGAGCTCACATCCCGCTGGCCGGTCAGAGCCAGCCATGCTGCCTGTGCTGCCTAGCAGTAGCGGTGGGCCAGAGTGCTGGCAGCGCAGTGCGCTGAGACAGCGGGGGAGGGACGGGGGCTAGCCTCCTGGTCCGGGAGCTCAGAGGCCGGGCAGGACAGGCCCACGGGCCGTAGTTTGCCCACCTCTGCTTTAGAGTCAGTTTTCTGGAGTCTCTCATCTTTTACCCATGTCTCCTCTCATTTGTCAGAGGCACCGGTGACGTTCAAGAAGAAACTGGAGCCCAAAACAGTTGAGGAGAGGGACACGGTGACCCTGGAGGTAGAACTGAGCAAGCCTTCCACGGAGGTGAAATGGATGAGGAACAGCATCGTGCTGCAGCCCAGTGACAACGTCGAGATCAAGGCTGCGGGGATGAAACACAGCTTGATAATTAGGAACATCACCTTTGCTGACCGGGGCTTCTATTGCTGTGAGACTCTCGAAGACAAGACCCAGGCCAAGCTGAATGTCCAAAGTAAGCTGATGCTGAATGTCCACCTGTGCTGTAGTCAATGTTAGGAGGCTGGTTTTGGGAATGCAGGTCTTTGCTCTTAGCGTGCTGCCAGTCAAATGACTCTGTGGGAGAACATGAATCCTGGAGCTACCACAGAGGCTGATTCGTTGTTTGCACTGACCTCCTCCTTCTGTTGTTTCCAACTTCCACAGTTCTGTCTCTGTTGACTTCACTTCTCCTGTCCACCATTACAGCTCTGAGCTCATCCCTTCTCCCTTCAAATTCCCTCATCCCTTTCCATTCTGCTTTTCCCCACAAAACAGCACTTGAAATGCAACTAACCTTAAAATAACAAATTTTCTACCAAGTGTTTGAGTATTCAAATAAACTAACGCCCTTCAGTCTGTGACCTCTATAATTCAGTCTCCTTCCCCGCATTCCCTTTGTCTTCATTGTAACGTCATTTCTTCATTTAGGGTGTATGTGTTTCAGGGCAAGGATCTGTCTAGTTATATGTCTGTAAAACACCATTAGCAGTGTAGGTGCTATATAAATAATAAATGATATTTAGGCACCTTTTTGAATATCTAACAGATGGAGAGATAGGATAGAGCAGCTGAGCCCTTAAGTAATGGTCCGGACTCGCATGTGAACTTAGCGAGTTCTGCTGAATTTGTTAGTAACATTTAAAAATCTACTTTTTAAAATGTTATTAGTAACTTTATAAAACTAAGCAACCTTTAACTTGCGTGATTTATAATGTAAAATCAGTGTTTAGGACACTTAGAAAACCTGTACTATGGAACTCAGCTATAACTCAAGAAATTATGTACGGAATTCCCCAGCCTTCTGTCTTCATTGTACTAGGCTGTTTGGCTGGATCCATGCTCATAGTAAATTTAAAATATAATGCAATGTTATACAGAGAGGTAGAATGCGGTGGAACACAATACAGTCTGCACCTCTCTCATCTTTCATGCAATGGGCCTGAAAACACTTTACACTCTATAGGAAACATTCAGAATTCCTTCCAGCAAGTCTGTTAGTCACTTCCACTGTTCTGAAACTCAGGCTTCTGTTACTTCTGTTTCTAGACACTAGCTAGTTGTCATGGCCAACTATTAAAATCAAAACAGCCCTGGCATCCCAATCACTGCTTATATTGTGATGGCTACTTTTAATTGCTGCAAAAAATGTTTTACTCATTAGGGTTTTGCATGCTTTGAGCTGTGCAAGACTTATTTTATTTCTCTCTTTTTTTAACTTGCCGTTCTGTTCTGAAGACAAGAGGGGATTTCTGTGACAGATGATTCCCCCGCTCCTCACTTTCCTTCCCATATCTCTAGCTGCATTTTCATCACTTAGTTATTCTTAGCTTCTCTATATGAGACAGTTCTAAATAGGGGTGTTAAGGGTTACAGATTAGTGAGTGCTGGTACTGAATGCACAATGAGATTTAAAATGTACACGGTGATCTGAAACAAACTGTGACTTTATGAAGGGAAACCAAGGAGATTCTCTTTGCATGTGATCAACCATGCTTTATTTATAGGAAGGCATTTGGAAAGGTGTCCCTCTTCAGAAAACCTCAGCTATATGGTATGCAATATTTATAAGAGTCATATAAATCAAAATATAAAGATTATAAGCCTAATTCTGATACCATGCTGGTTTTACACCAGAGCCAAGATTTTAACAAGTAGAGGCCTAAAGTTATGCTCATAAATCTATATTCAGGCAGCTAAATAAATGTCCTGATTTTTAAAAGTACTGGACAACAACTGATTTGATTTGGGTAGAAAAGTATAAACTTTTTTGATACTTCCAGGAAATCAGAAACGTCAGAAACATTTCATTGTGAGTTGAACAAAATTTTTCATTGTGAGCATTTTAACAACAGCAGAGGAAACGAAGGGCTGGATTTATGAGATGCTGCTGCTGGCGGTGGTTACCGCTCTACCACCCTTTTTATCCAGTTGCCCAGTGGTTGGAGCAGTCAACTTGGATGTGGGAGAACTGGGTTCAAGTCCCTGTACCAGAGTAAGATTTTGAACCTCGGTTTCCCACAACCTAGGTGAGGTCCCTGACTTCTGGGCTATTAGGTATAAGGATGGCAACTACCTAGCCCCTGATTTTGCATTTTTTGGTGAATTTTTTTTTCAGACCATTTTTTTTTTTGCCCATCTCTAGTGCTGCATCCCTAATAGTTCATGCTGAAGCTTTTAAGTGCTCATCAGTCTTGAAAATTGGGGCACTTATTTAGATGCTTTGCATTGGGCTAAGAAGCTTGATTTTAGGAAGCTATTTTTAAAAATCTTGATCTGCATTGATACCATTTGGCCTGATCCTGGTCTCATTTACACTAGTGCAAATGCAGAGGAGTAACCCTAAAGTCAATTGAATTATACCATTGTGAAAGCAATGTGAGAGCAGTAACTAGATTATTAATGTCAAGAGGGAAGATTGCAGATCTCTTGCCATAATTCCAGCCTGTAATATTTTCTTTTAATGTAAACCCTTTAAAGGTTTTTCCCCAGCTGCCTTCATGGGGGAGGATGTAGGCAAAAGAAGAAATTTTTCCCAAGTCTATCTGTACTATATAGCTGGAGGGCGTCTGCTGAGAACTTGCTCCATTCCTAGAGTTAATGTTTTCTGCTAATCCCTTCCCCGCCATTTCATCCCCAGCAACTTCAGCACATTCCCTGTTTGAAGTGCCGAAGTATCTGTTGAACCAGAGAAAAGGTCATGACAGCAGCAAGCACATTGGATTCTTTGGAAACATCTCTGAGCTTAAAGAATGAGACACTACGGAGCAGGGAGGGAATGGCTGTAAACTTAGATGAGGAATCAAGGACAAATGCAGTGTTAGAGGGAATGGACTTCAGAATCTGTGTCCAAGAAAGGGAAGCAACAGTGTAAACTCCTGGAGAAATGTCTGTTCTCCCCTCATTGGGCATGGGCAAAGAATGTCCCGGGGGACAAATCTTGGCTTGGCCTCAGTGGCCATGGAAAAGATGTCTTGGCAGAGGAACCAGTGCAGTTCCATTGGACAGAGAATGAGTAAGATTTAGAGGTTTCTTGAAGATACTGCACATCCCTTGCTGTGTAGAGGAACAGGGAAGCAAAAGGAAGGGCCAAAGGATCCATCCCTGTACGAATTCTTTGGCTTTCTTCCTGAGGCAGAAGGGGCTGTGGCCACACAGAACTACTTAGGCCTAGTTTCTGAAGCAGCTTCATGGAGCAGTTCCACAGTCGCTCTGGAGCCTATAAGGGAGGAGTTCATCAATGGCAGGAGGGTTTTGAGTCTTGAAGATGATAGTGGACACCTAAGAGTAAGAGCTTGGGCCCAAGTCACAACCATAGAACTGAGCACCCATGCGAACTCCTGGTAATGCTTGGATATCTGGATCCATATCGGAGACTTTGTGGCTTGGGTTTATCTCTTCTGAAGATACATTAGAAGTTTAGACTATTCCCAATTCAGCCTTGTGGAGTTTAAAGTTTTGTGAATGTTTTATGATTTTATCAAAGTTAAATATCCGAATTTTTTTCTGGTATTTTAATACATTTTTAAGGGTGATTCAGTTTTAAATACTAAATTGATCTTTCTAGTTGATGTGCTGTTGGTGCTATGTATTCAGGGTAGATAAAACTCCCCAAAAGTGAGGCTGGTTCAAGTGGGTATCCTAGGCACTCTACTGTGTACTGTGAGACTTTTTTATACAAATTTTTCACTCCTTCCTTTTCCTGCTATTTTCTCCCCATAGTTTATCCTTTTTGGAATGCTGACTAGTACTGATTCATTGTTCCTTGCACTCCCCCATCTGTCTGGTGTACTACCTGTTTGTCTCTCATTTGTATATAGCCTGTAAACTCTTCAGGTTAGGAACTGTTTCTTTATTCTGTGGTTGTACAGTGCCTAGCCCAGTGGTGGTCCTGGTCCATGACAGAAGCTTTTAGGCACTACCGCAATACAAAGAAATAACAAAAATTACCTTCTCTAGGGCATCTGGTACTGGCCAGTGTCAGCGAGTGGTTTGATTCACTTCTGTTCGTTTGATGTGACTGATCTGCTACCTTTGCTCCGAGTGAGTGGGTGGAGAATTATCTTTGCTTCCAATGTGATGTCTCCAACCCTTCAATATTGTTTGATTTTCAGTGAGGCAGATCAATCTGGTGAAAGGCTTGCAGCCACTGGAAGCCCACGAAAAGGGGACTGTCACCTTCGAGCTAGAGCTGTCTCATGAGGATGTGGAAGGAAGCTGGATGAAGGACGGCCTGAAACTGAAACCAGGAGAGAACTGCCAGATTAGCGTCCTGGGGAAGAAACACTCCCTGACACTTTCGTCCCTGAAGCTAGAAGACTCAGGCCTCATCTCCTTCAAGGCAGAAGGCATCCATTCTTCAGGGAGGCTTATAGTAACAGGTATATACCCCTGCAGTCTGGGGATGTGTTCCTGTAGACCACACAGTGCATGCCATAGGTTGACTGCCAATGACGCAGTCCATCTGGACATGTCTTTGATTTGTTGTTAATGCCTGAGGTTTTCAGAACCGTGTGTGTCAGTATTCTGCAGTTCATGGCAAGTGGAGTTCATTCCTCGCTTCTGTATTTACTGTTGAGATGCACAAGAAAACAACAGAGAAAGCTGATATAAATATGCCCTTTCACACGTCCCCCACCTGTTCTTATTTATGATTGATTATTATCTGTTATTAAGTACTGACAGTTTGCTTGGTGCTGTCTAAGGTACCAAGTGAAGGCAATGCTTTCCTTTATTGTGCATGGAACTCTCTTCTGGAGCCAGCCTCTCCTTTATTCAAATCCCTCCCGAAGACCCGCCTTTTCTCTGTTGCTTATCAGTAACTATAATGCTATAGATGTAGGGTAATTTATGGCTGTCTTTAGATCTTTATATAGATAATGTATATGCTGTCATTAAAACTGCGTATAATCAGGATGCCCATGATTGCCATTTGTCCACCTTGCTTGTTCCTTGTCTGTATCTGAATGTCATGGCTGGGTCTTTGTCTTCCTTTTTATGTATACAGTGCATAGCACATTCCGTCTGCTACCAGGAACAAATAATAATTAATAATAATGACATTATGTACTGAATAAATATGGGCTGTGAGCCAATGGCAAAATATGCAAAACAATTTTTTTCATTTTATTTTTTCTTTTTTGCTTACAGGATATAGTAATCACTTAAGATGTATCCTATTTATTGATTATTCTCTGAGTCTTGTGCTCCTTCCAAACCCAATCCTCCTCTTACTGTATTTTATTTTTGGCAGAGTTGCCTGTGCAAATAAGCAAGCCTTTGGTAGATGTCAAAGCTCCTGAGAAGAATAAGGTGACATTTGAGTGTGAGCTCTCCAGGCCTAATGTGGAGGTCAAGTGGTTTAAGGTACAAAATGTAGCAGACAATAACATCTTCATTTCTCTTTTAGGGCCTGATCTAACTCGTCCTGAAGTCAGTGGGCATTTTTCTATTAACTTCAAAAGGAGATGGATATGGGCTGTTACTATGCAACTCTGGTTATCCAACATTAATCAAAACTCCCCAGTTTTCTTTAAGCCTGTTAGCTCCTACAGTCTGTCTTACCTCTGTCTAGAATGTTTATTTACCAAATCTTTAAGGGTGTTTTCATGGAGGTAATCCCAAATTTCAACTTTTCTGAAATTTTCAGTAAACTTGCAGATTTTTGTTGCTTTTGTGTATGGCTTGTTGATGACCATTGGTCCAGTCTCCTGACTCATTTAACTATGAGGCATGTTGTCTAATTGTTACAAGACAGGACTGGGATCCAGGACTCTGGGGTTCTATTTGCATTCCTGGGCATGTTGGATCACCTCTCCTGGGCCTCAGTTCATCCCTTTATAAAATGGATACAATAGGGACAAGTCTCAGGGTGGTGCTGTGAGGCTTCATTATTTACTGTTTGTGAAGTGCTTTGAGGCGCTTGGATGAGTACCTGTGGTTCCAGTTCCTCAAAGTTTTAAGTCCATCGCTGTTCGGTGATGCAGTCACACTTGTGCTCAACTTCAGTCATGTACTTAAGTCGCATTGACATATGTGAGAGATAGGCATGTGTCTAAAGTTAGGCATGTGTGCATGCTGTCCTGAACCAAGGCTTATATAAGCATAATAAGCCATTATCCTGTTTTGGTTTTTTCCTTCTAGAACGGATCTGAGCTCCGGCCAAGTAAAAAAGTGGCAATTATTTCCCAGGAAACTAAGAGGAGCCTTATTATTCACAAGTGTGACTATGATGACCAGGGAACCTATGTATGTGATGCAGCTGACGACAAGAGCTCAGCTACCCTTGTGGTCCATGGTATGTTTGATAGACAGAGGAAATGTCCCCTGCTTTGGAGGTGTATTTGCATTATCCGAAAGCCAAATCACAAAATGCTTCCTAGGGGATTTCTGGGTTTCTCCCTTGCTAATACATTGCCTAGAGTTCAGAACTCTGCCTCCTTTGGTTTTCTCTTCTGTAGATACTTTTAGAAGTGCCAACTTTTTCTTCAAGGGCTCATGGTAATTTATCGTTTTCCTTATTCTTTTAAACTTTGTTTATTGATTTTTATAATAACCAACAAATTATGATAAACGACTGGCAAGAGACCAGATACAGTCCTGCTTGGTAGACAGCCATGGTCAAATGGTTAGAACTCCCAAGTTTTAGTTCAGACTCTACCATTGATTCAGTGAGACTTTGCCAAAGTCAGGAGTGGATAGAACTAAGCTGGGATCAAAGTATTTGTCCCACTGTAAGCTACAAATGCTAAGATGGGAAAATAAAATCTCATGCTTCATCAGTTTAGCTTACTGCCGTAGGTGTCAAGATCGGATTTTGTCCTCTGTGTGCAGCAGTGCATAACTGATGAGGATTGATAGAATTTCTCATCTTCCTCTGAAGTTTCAGTTATTAGCACTGTGGAAGGAGGTTTTTGAACTGCGTGGAGTAGCGGTCTAGGCTATAATCAGTCATATTAAAATATAGCATAACTGCCCTTTTTTGTTTCCTGTTCTATGCTGCCATTTGGCAGCCATTCAGGTCAAGTTGCAGAAATGTTTTTAGAAAATGTCCCATTCCTGCCCTTCGTTAAACTCACCCTTTCTTCTTGAGTCAGAGCTTTGGGTTTGTTGCTCTTTGGAGGCTGGTTTGTTTACATATAAACACAGAAATATAATCACAGACAATTCTGAGATTAATGCAGGCTGTCTGAGGTACTTCCCTTTGGGTAGTGAAAGGCGCCAATAAAATAGACAGGGCTAGATTCAGAGCTGGTGTAAATGATTGCAACTCCACTCATGTCAATAGAATTGTGCAGCTACTTACAGGAGAGACCTGATTCTGATTTCACTAGGCCGCAGCACAAAAGTGACATCATGAAGTTACAGGAAGACCTGTCGTCGTAAAGCCTGCGTAGCTGACTTTACAACTTGGCTTTGAGGTTTAATTAGGGTTAAAAAGTTCCAATGACTTTGACTTCTCTAAGTGGAAATTGTGGTTTTTTTATTGCTGTTGTGAAACACAAAGAGGACAGACAGAGCTGAAGAGCTGCCTGTGCTCTCTCCCAATGTGGGACTTGCTGTGTCACTCCAGTCCCGTGGCATAATTTAGGTTGCTCTAACTTGTATTGGCTGCCATTGGCCCCCAGGGGCTGTTCTGGGGGCCATGGATCGCCAGGGGTGGGGGAAGCCCTATCCATGCCCACTTTCACTGGACCACACTCCTGGTAGTAGCTGCAGAAAGGGGGTGGTGAATGAGCTGTTACACTGGCTCTGCATGGCTGGAGGATTCCCCATTGCCCCCATACTGCGTTGGATCATCCCATAGTCGGCTACGGGATGTTCGGGGCTGCTTTATGCTAACAGTGCCAAAGAGCTGCAGCACAACCATGAGGAGGACCTGTGTATTTAGCAAGTGACTGGTTAAGACACCCGTTGGCATGGGAAAAGTTTCTTCAGCTTGCTCAACTAATGCTTGACTGAACCCTGACCGTCAAGGGGAACCATCTTAAAGATTGACACTTAGTTGATTAAGTTCTCTGGGTAGATGAATCCTAGGCTTCTCCTGTGAGTATTAATCGTGAAAAATTACCTATGATAATGAGAACTCTCCAGCTGTTGTTTCTGAGAGGGGAAAAGATTGAGGTGGCTGATAGAAACTCAGCTGTTACGGTGTCTTTAAAATAAAACACTTTGAGGAATTCTCCATGGCCAGGGCAGATTGGAAAAGGCCGCAGATGAATCATACTTAACTGGCCAAATCGTACTTAAAGGACAAAATTTGCTTTAGCACCAAATTTTATCCTATTATATGCACAATTTTGCCCTAGTCGTGCACAGCTACTACTATGAAGTCATTGGTAATTCCACAGACACATAAAAGGGTAAAGTGTGTCTATTATGCTGTGGAAGGATTTGTACAGAGGAAGATGGGCAAGTGTGGATTAAAACACAAGCTATAATCACATTTTTTCAAGGGAGACTATGTGAAAAATAAATCAACTTCATAAAGCTATGGAGGAACCAAATATAAACATGTCTCTGTGATCCCATAGCCCGAGATATCAAGATCATTAAACCCCTGGAAGATGTGGAAGTGAATGAAAAGGAGAGTGCATCTTTCACCTGTGAGATCTCACATGATGAAGTCCAAACCCAGTGGTACAAAAATGGCAACAAGCTGAGGGCTGGAGACAACATTAAGATGCGTCAAGAAGGTAGGGTGCAAAAGTAAGGTGCTGCATGCTGTATTGTTGATGGGTGTGTGGCAGATGAAACTGGGAAGAGGAGCAGAAGGTTTTGGGCCTTGAACACAGAGAACTGATTCCTGGAATCTACTTGAGAAGTTACCGCTTGTACTATGTCCTGCTGTTCCAGTGCCATTGTCAACTGCAAGCAGGACTGGAATTGCAGTGTGACCCGCTTTCATGAAGGGAAACGTGAGTATAGAACACTTGCCTTCATGGCACTCCAAGGCAGAAGCAATACATTTGGTTCCTTGAGAGAATGAGCCATTACTTAGCATTGATTGACCCTGGAAGTAGCTGTGTCCAATCTTCTCCATAGGGTGCCTATCGCTATGCAAGAGGGGCTTTCAGTTTCTTGAGACAGAAAAAGGCAAAATGTATGGATGTGTGAGAGAGAGAGACTCCAGTTGCGTCAAACCACCCCCAGAATTAAAGACTTCTAAATACAGAATTAAAGACTTCTAAGTACAGCTCAAAGGCACAAGGATTTGGCTTGGAGTTAGTTTGTGATAATGTACCTGTGTCTCCCTATCCATATTCCAAATTCAGAACGGGGCAGCCATTACAGTCCTACAGGGAGTCAACTTTACTTTTTCAACCACTACAGCAGGGGTCTCAAACACGTGGCCCGTGGGGTTATTTCCTGAAGCCCGCCAAGCTCCCTGCGCCCCCACTCCTGACCTCCCAGATTTATTTCCTGCAGCCTGCAAAGCACCCCTTACCCCGCTCCCCCTCCCCGCAGCACACCATGTCCCTGCTCCTCTCTGTACATCTAGGCACTTCCCACCACCAAACAGCTGGCGGCGCTTAGCACTTTCCAGGAGGGAGAGGGGAGCAGCGGGGAGCCACGTGCTCGGGGGAGGAGGCAGAGAAGAGGCGGGGCAGGGACGGGGATTTGGAAAGGAGTTGGAATAGGGACATGGAGGGGGGGAATTGGGGTCGTGACTTTGGGGTGGGGGTTGGAATGGGGGCAGGGAAGAGGAGGGATAGAGGCAGGGCCTCATGGAAGGGGTGGTGTGCGGGGCAGGAACAAGGGCAGCGGCGGGGAGGTTGTCAGTGATGCTTCCCTCGGGCCAGTGTACTAGTCCTCATGTAGCTCTCCTGGTGATTTGAGTTTGAGATCCCTGTGCTACAGGAACATGCACTTCTTGTGACTTGGGGTCAGATTTACCACTGTCAGAGGTGGCGATCGGTCTTTTAGAGCTAATGGAATAGTGCCTGCTTATACCAGCAGCATTTAGCCTCAGAAGATCAAACCATCTTCTCACAGCAGGTGATGTATGGTTGTGTTTTTATTCACAGGGAAGACCTATTCATTAGTTTACAGAAGTGTCCATGTGGAAGATGCTGCAGAGATTAAATTTGTAGCGGAAAAGGCAGAATCTCGAGCACAACTTAGAGTTAAAGGTAAGTCTAACAGTAGTGACAGCATTGCTAGAACAGCTTTCTGTAATAAATTAACCAGCTCCCATTGACGTCAGTGGGAACAGTGCGAAGCTGCCATTTAGCACTTCTGAAAATCCCACCCTAGCTACATTGAAATGAACAGGAAAACATGTAACACCACTCTCTGGGGTTCCCTGTATAAAGAATCAGCCTCCTTGCTGGGTATTTAACTTACAAGTCTTCCTCTCGATACAATTTTTGTATTCCTTTTTTAAGACGAAAAGAGCCATGTTTAGATTTTTGGGAAAATGTTCTTGTCTTTTGAGACGGCATCCCCATTTCTGCCTTGTGAGCCTTGTCCCTTGATGCTGTACAGTTAAGTGGTGTGACAATGAGCATCTGGCAGAGCGTGGTCCTATTGGGTTCCAGGAAGTGGGAGGGTGGAAGGGGAGGAGCCACTGGGCCCGAGATTCAAATAAAATACGAGGGACAAAAAAACCAAAAACAAGGACAGGTGTGAGGGTCAAAGGGTGGAACCTGACAGGGACACTGAGCAGAGAACCCTGGACAGCACCCACTGCTCCTGGAAGGTGTCAAGGGAGCCAGCAGACGCTGTCCAGGGGAACTCTGCCCACATACATGAAAGGGTAGAGCAATGGAAATAGGCCCCACAGTCGCAGAGCATCCTCTTGGCCAACATCCTCTCCCTGGGGTTAGAGAGGGCCACTTTGGCCATTGCTAGGAAGAGGCTGATGAGGAGGTCTCACGACTTCGTGGGGTCATGGGGTGTACATAGATAAGGTGAGGGAGGAAGTTCAGCCAGAACTGTAAAAACAAGAGGAGCCAGAAGAGATTCCATCCTGGTGCACTCAAAATAAACATGCGCCAGAATCTCCCTCACACCATGAAAGGAACAGGCATCTGGGATAGGAGTGAACCATGCCAGATACACGCCCGTGCTCATGACACCATGAAGGAGCTGCCAACTAATATTCCCAGTGGGCTGTGGGACCAAGGCAGAATAGAGACTGTTTGTAAGTTGATTTTTTGTTCTTGTTTGGTGGAGGAGCCCTCCTTGGGCCTGCCTAGAGACCTACTTTGAAAATACTGACAAGTAAACACAGAGGGGGAAGACAAACACTGTCCAGCATGGGCCTGATTTACCCCAGGCCCTAATACTACCAGAGAGGGAAGTGCTAAGTCTGGCAAGACAAAGGAGGCCCCTTTCCACAGTTGTATGGAGAATTTTTGTGTCCAATTTAAAAGGCAAGTTCTGAGGGAGAAGAGAGGGTGGCCTGATAGTTAATCCACGACACTTGGACTTAGAAAATCTGGATTCAGTTCCCACCTCTGCCACAGACTCACTGAACAACCTTGGGCAAGGTATTTAGCCTCTGTGTACTTCAGTCCCCTATCAATATAATGTGGATAATAGTGCTTCCATTCTCCAACTCTTTGTCTTATGGTAAGTGCAGTGGGGTCCCAATCGTTTCCAAACAATTGATGATAATGAAGGAAATGTTACTAATGAGTTTCCTGTGGCACCGTCCAGTATAGCCATGCAGTTTGTTTTTTATTCCTCCTCTTTAGAACTGCCTGTAAAATTTGTGAAGCCTCTGCGGGATAAGATTGCTATTGAGAAGCACCGGGGTGTCCTGGAATGCCAGGTGTCTCGCCCTACTGCCAAAGTTAAATGGTATAAGAAGAACGTTGAGATTCTTCCCAGCCAGAAATATGAGCTGGTGAGCGATGGCGTCTATAGGAAACTCATCATCAACGACGCCGAGTTTGAGGATGAGGACGTTTACACATGTGATGCTACTGATGACACAAGCAGTGCTCATTTCTATGTTGAAGGTACTGGGCGATTTTCTTTTGACTTCCTGGAGGGAGAGTGGATAGTTCAAGAAAGCATTTGAAATTTAATCTACAAATGTAACTTGAAAAAAGGATCAAATGCTAATTATTTCTGCAGCCCATTGGCATTGTTTTCCCCTAGGATTTGAGGGGCAGGTGCATCCAGGAATATGAACTTGTGATCTAGAAGTATTAGAATCCCTGTTCTGGAGACCTTTCCAATTAGAGTGGAGAGAGCCTATTGTAGGGAATAATTCTGCCTTTGCAATGGGATTTTGTCTAGATGACCAATGCGTTTCTCATCACTGATGTCTTTAATTCTGTGAACCTTCTCTTTTGGTTTATATTTCTTGGTTTCTGATAACAGAACAGAAAGGGTGGCCTTGTGGTTAAGGAATAGGTCTACAAGTCAGGAGATCGGGATTCTCTTCTGGCCTTTGTCACAGGCTCGCTGTCTGACCATTCACCAGTCGCATGTTTTGCCATGTATAAAAAGGAACCAATAATATTTACCTACCTGACAGGAGTTCTGTGAGGCTTAATTCACTAATGTGTGTTAACTTTCTTGACCTCTCTCGGCATGAAGTATTATAATTAATACAAAAAAGTCTGTTCCTAAATGCATGGTCTGACACAGCATTTCTCAAGCTGGGGGTCTGTGAGTGTACTCCAGGGCGGTTTTCAGACCCCACTGATCAACTCGTCCCCCTTCCTCCCTCAAGTCCTCGCCCTCCCTTCTAGCACCTCCAGCACTCCAGGGAACAGCTGTTCAGCAGTGTGCAGGAGGAACTGGGAGGAAGGACGAGGAGTGGGGATGGGTCGTGCTTGGGAAAGGGGATGGAATCGTAACTGGGGCCATTGGCCCCGCTGATCAACTCCTCCCTCTCTCCCCAGTGCCTCCTGCATGCCATGGAACAGCTGTTCACCAGCGTGCAGGAGATGCTTGGAGGGAGGGGAAGGAGTGGGGACAGGGCGTGCTCGAGGGAGAGGGGATCCTAAGGGTTGCTAAAGTTTTGAGAACTACTAGTCTAACATTCCTCTTCTTGCTTTCTACCCTCACCCCAGAGCAATCCATTAATATTGTAAAGGAGTTAAGCGATGTGGATGTGACAGAGCCCACAGAAGCCAAGTTTGAATGTGAGATCTCCATTCCATCAGTGAAGGCCCCCAAATGGTCACTGGGTGGAGAGGTCTTACAGACTGGCAGGAACATCACTATAGAGCAAGAAGGCACCATCCATCGGCTGATTCTGTGGAAGACCAATTCTGACATGACAGGCACCGTTCAGTTTGCTATTGGCAAATCAAAATCCACAGCAAACCTGCTTGTAAGAGGTAATCTGATGTGCCCTGGATGTGAGAATTAATTAGAGCATGGCCCAGACTCCTTCAGAACCTTCTCCCACTCATCCAAAAATAAGTTCAGCCTAACTTGCAACTCTTTTCTGTATAGTCTCCGTCACTTGGAGTCTTTAAACTGAGATAAACTTTCTAAAAGATATGCTGGAGTTCAACCACAAGTTATTAGGTTTAATGCAGGAGTCAGTGAGTGAAATTATATTGTCTGTGTTACCCAGGAGGTCAGATCAGATGATCACAAGGGAACCTCTGGCCTTAAAATCTATGAATCTAAAACCAGGACAGTCACAGTAAGATCTCGTAAGAACATAAAAGCTGCTATACTGCTTCATACCATGGACCAGCTTGCGCAGTCTCCAGTCTCCTACAGTGGCCCATGCCAGAACTTCAGGGGAACAGTACAGAACAGGGCCACTAAAGAGTGAACCCCCCACCATCTTCCACTCTCAGCTTTTGGTAGTCTATATCCTCTATACTTCCTGCTCTGGGTCTGGCTCAGAAATAAAGAAATACTAGGAGAGGCTGTTCCCAATGTGTTTTTACTCACCCAAGCACAGAAAAAGGCTGAAACCTTCCAGTAAAGCCTCTTGCAAGTTTCCAGAACCATTTTTAGAAAGGGAAGATTTCAGTAGGAAGGCCAGAAGAGGTGTGGTATAGGATTTTATCCAAACGCCATTAAAGTCATTTACTGTAATGGGCTTTGGATCAGGCTTTTAATACAGGACTGGGTATCAGCAACCCCTGAGTTCTAATTCTGACTGAACTTCTCTGAGGTCATGGGCAAGACACCCCCTACCTCAGCTTCCCTAGCTGATGATCCTACTTCAGTAATTCACATGGGTGTGGTTTAGCTTAATTTGATGATGTTTGTAAAGTGCTTTGAAAATGAAATGTGTTGTCCACCAGAAGTGCTGAGGATAATTTGGATAAGCTTGGTGAGAGCAGCCACATTTTTGTAGATTCTAGTTGGAAAAAAGCTCCCATTCCTTTCAGCCTAATTTTTCCATATGCTAAATATCCTGGGCTAAATCCTGAAGTCCCCACTCTGCCTTTATTTAGACAAAATACTCAGTAAGACTTTTGCTGAGTAATAAACAATACATCAAAACTTTCAAGATTTGGCCCCGCATTTGGTATCCCGCATTTGGTGGTTAAATATACAACGATCCCTTTGGGAATCATAACATGGGCAGAAATTCCTGGTGTAAATTATGCTACCCTTCATATCTTCAAGGTTGCCTCTTAGCAAGTCAAACCTCTAACAGAAATTCAGAGTCGTCCTCGTATTAACTGAAGTTGATTACAACTGCAATCAAATTGCACCTCTTTCTTCAGATTGTTCTTATCTATTCCTCCTTCACAACCCTCTTTTACAGATATTAACGTGCAGATCACCAGGAAGTTGGAGGATAAGACAGCCTTAGAACGCCATTCAGTCGTCCTGTCCTGTGATTTTAGGCCTGCTCCAAAGGTTGTGGAGTGGTTCAAAGGCCACACCCTCATAGAGCCCTCTGAAAAATACAAACTCAAGTGGGAGAAGAACACAGCAGAACTCAAAATTCTGAAACTGACACCGGAAGATTCCGGCACATACAAGTGCCGAGCAGGAAATGCAGAAACCAAAGCCACGCTGACAGTGGAAGGTATGTGGTTTGCAGCTGGGTTGGCACTCTCATTTGCCCAGCATGTATCTGTAGGGTTTGATATGTACCTCTGGGCATTTGCAGATTCTCTGCTGGATTTCTTTTGTTGACTACAGAGAAATTCTCACATTTCTCCTCTGTGAGTTTAATGTGTAAATAACCATGAGTGAAAAGTGCTATTTTTCAAAATCATTATAGTGTGTTTTAATGGTGTCGTGTTGATAGTCCAGCAGACAGAAGTATAGTTCTTATCCGTAGAACAGGAAAATCATGTACCTGTGCAATGCATGGGCAGAGTGCATGTGATCATGTCTTTCTAGTGGCTACTCTGAGGGACTGGAGTAGTCAGATACTTACAGCTGACGAAATCTCTTTTAATTCCAAGTCCTAGAAGCTCTATTTTGGGTGCAGATGGCCCTGGGCTTTATCCCAATGACCAGTGCAGTGTCTGTTTATACGTGACATAGGTTCATTATTCAAGAAGTACATGTTCTGGGGACAGAGTGGCTGAACTGAATGAGCTACAGGAGACAAAGGCAGATAGATGAGACTTTCCAGGACACAGTAGTGCAGTCCCACACTCAGTCTCACAGCTTTAGTGCTGTGGAGGAGGAGGAAAGTCTCAGGGAAGGAGAACATCAAGCTGGAGTGGAAGGAAATGGGTTACCTAGGGAGGTGGTAAAATCTTCTTCCTTAGAGGTTTTTGAGATCAGGCTTGACAAAGCCCTGGCTGGGATGATTTAGTTGGGGATTGGTCCTGCTTTGAGCAGGGGTTGGACTAGATTCCGCCTGATGTCCCTTACAACCCTGATATTCTATGATTCTATGAAAATATCCCATAATTGGGAACCCTCCTTCCGAATGATATCATGGTAGCCTCTTGCACTGAGGATATCCCCCAGTTGGGCAGCTATTAGGAAGAGAGAGGTAATAGTAAGGGAGGGATTTGGTTGTTAGAAATATAGATAGTTGGGTTTGTGGTCCCTGGAGAACTGCATGATGAATTGCCACTGGACAATGAAGGTGCTAAAGGAGCATTCAAGGAAGACAAGCCCATCGCAGAGAAGCTAAATGAATTCTTTACATGAGTCTTCATTGCAGAAGATGTGGGGGAGATTCCCATACCTGAGCCATTCTCCTTAGGTGGCAGATCTGAGGAACTGTCCTAGATTTGAGATGTCAGTAGAGGAACTTTTAGAACAAACTGATAAACTAAACAGTAATATGTCACCGGGACCAGATGGTATTTACCCAAGAGTTCTGAAGGAACTCAAAAATGAAATTGAAAAACTACTAATTGTGGTATGTAACCTATAGCTTAAATCAGCCTTGGTACTACAGGACAACTAATGTAACACTGATTTTTTTAAAAAGCCAGAGGCAATCCTGGCAATTTAGAGGCTGATAAGCCCAACTTCAGTACCAGGAAAATTAGTTGAAATTATAGTAAAGAACAGAAATATCAGACACATAGATGAACACAATATGTTGGAAAAGAATCAACATGACTTTAGTAGAGGGAAATCATGCCTCACTAATCTTTTAGAATTCTTTGAGGGGGTCAACAAACATGTGGACAAGGGTGATCCAGTAGATAAACTGTACTAGGACTTTCAGAAAGCCTTTGACAAGGCCCCTCACCAAATGCTCTTAAGCAAAGTAAGGAGCTGTGGGGAAAAAAGTGAAGGTCGTCTCATGAATCATTAACTGGTTAAAAGATAAATAAAACGAGGAATACTTGTAGCACCTTAAAGTCTAACCAGTTTATTTCAGCATAAGCTTTCGTGGGCTATAGCCCACTTCATCGGATGCATAGAAAGGAACAAACAGAAGTAAGATGCATTTATACACACAGAAAGCAAAAAAAAAAAAGTTGTAAATTACCATACCAATTCTAACCAGTTTATTTCAGCATAAGTATATGCTGAAATAAACTGGTTAGTCTCTAAAGTGCTACAAGTATTCTTCGTTTTCTTTATGGATACAGACTAACACGGCTACTATTCTTAAACATACCAATTCTAAGAGGCTGTTTCATTTGGATGGGCCACTATCAGCAGGAGAAAAAAAACCTTTTGTAGTGAAAATTTAATGGATCTTTGTCTAACAGTTGATAAGAATCTGTGAAAGAGACTTAACTAGGAAAATGCATTTTATTAGTGTAATGAAAAAGCCACTCATAGTCCCTGTTTAACCCTTGGTTGACAGTGTCCAATTTGCAAATTAATTCCAGTTCCTCAGTTTCTCGTTGGAGTCTGTTTTGGACGTTTTTCTGTTTTAAGATTGACACCTTAAGTCTTTAATAGAATGGCCATTCATTACACTAATTGAATGCATTTTCCTAGTTTAATCAGCCAGTCCTGTGAAGAATAACATTTCAACAATCTGTTGGCTATAAGGAAGGTGATCTGGTCTGGAACTCAAATGAAAGGGGTTCGGGTCCTGTTTCTGACATAGACTGCCTGTGTGATCTTAGGCCTGTCACTTGATCTTTGTATACTTCAGTTTCCCCTCTGTAAAATAGGGATAATTAAATTTTCTTTCTTGCACCCTTTGTCTGCCTTGTCTGTTTGGAGTGTACGCTTTGTGAAGCAAGGGCTGATATTTAATGTATGTGTGATGTACCTAGCACAGTGGGACCCAGATCTCAGTTGCCACATTTAGATGTAGTCATACTATTACTTTATAATATGTGGCTATTCCAGTTGCGGGAGGGGAGAGGTCCTGTAATTTCAGAAGAAATTAATTATTTTTTAATAAAAACAGTTTTATATATTGCCAGGAGGCTAGATGGTGCTGCACAGTATAAGAAAGGGCTTTTGCATTGGATGCCTTATTACTGGGCTCAGTACATGGGTGACGAGGTGCAATGTAACAGCCTATGATAAACAGGAGGTCAGAACTGATGATCCTACTGGTCCCTGCTGGCCTTAAACTCTATCAGATCTGTGATTCTGTTAATGATTTTATTAATGAAGTATTATAATTATTGTGATGATTTATTTGTTTTTTGTTTATTTATGCAACTCTGGTTTCTTGCAGCCCGGCAGGTGGCGATAACCAAACACTTGCAGGACGTGGAGACTGAGGAGGAGAGCTGCGCTATCTTCTCCTGTGAGCTGTCCCATGACGACGAGGATGTGGAATGGTTACTGAACGACACTGTCCTCTACACCAACAGCTGTAATGAGATCATGAAGATCGGCAAGTGCCACACTCTGACACTGAAGCAAGTCACGCCAGAGGATGCAGGAACGGTGACCGTCAAGACGGAGAAGGTGTCGGAAAGTGCTCAGCTGAAGGTGAAAGGTGGGTAATGGCCCCAATCCAATGGAATTATTTAAGAACGTAAATAAGAAATGGAAAAGAGTCATTCAGTTGCTCCGTCCTTTCCCTGCCAGTGCAGTGTAGCTCCCTATAGGCCTTCTCTACCCAGAATTTGAGTAGTTAATTAACATGGATTCTACCTCTTCCCTTCTGTGTAAATATTGTAGTCAAGTTATTAGGAAATTTGACCCTGATATCCTGCCCAATATTTCCCTTGTTCAGCATTATCCTGTTACTTCTCACTGTTGCTACCTGGATCACTCTGAAGAATTCTTTCCACTGCTGAATGTTACCACCTTGCAAAAATCTATAGATGATTATCTTGTATTGGCCTTTGGTTATTTTTAGCTAAACTCCACTGTGTATCTAATGGGGCACAGCAGACCACTCCTTCCTTTCAATAAACCTATTCTGGAATTAGACTGTTTCAACAGCAAGGAAATATTGTGTCATGGTTGTGGATGTACCTTTGGCGAGAAGACAACAGAAGGAGAAGCTGGAACTGAAGGTTCTTTGGTTTAGTCCCCAATTCCCTTCAGAGGATCTGATGGATTTTCTCTCCCCGTCATGTGCTCCTCAGAGAGTCTGAAGGGTTTACTTCCCACGTCCCCTCACAGTCCATCAGACGTTGTTCTGGTTTTCTATACACAAAGAGCAAACATTCACTTTTACTCAAAATGTGTTTTAAATTAGATTGAGGAAAATAACAAGATGTTGGAGGGGGAAGCAGAATCTCCATGAGAGAGAGAGAGCACAGTATGTCTCTCTCCTGCTGCTAATATGCTGCATTAAGTGTAGAGCAAAATGCAATCTCCTCAGCTGGGGTGTGTGTGTGGAAAAATAGTCACATCCTTTTTTCTGGGGCTCATTTTATTCCTAAAACATAAACTCAAAACCACAACCAATCAACTTGCACTAGTGGGTATTAACTACCTGAACTCTTTCCAGCTTCAGCCAGTTGGGAGGGGACACACCCTTCCCTTGTGTTGCTCCTCCTGGGCTACAATGGTGATACCAACTCTAGTGCTTCCCTGACCCTAGGTCTCTCCTGTTGGCTACTCCTGCTTTATAGCTGACTTCCTATAGGACATGAAATGCTTACGCCGAGTCATGCATCCTGTGGCTACAACTTCCAGTTTTAAAGGGCCCAAGGGCCATAACAGGTCCATTGGGGGTGTGCACATGTACCTCAAGGCCCTGTTACAGGCACTGTACTGGAGAGAGAAATATGAATCATAACAGTCACAGCACGCCACAAGGAGCGCCATGATTCCATGGGACCTCTGCACTGCAAATAACTGCCGGTGGCATGGAGCTGAAGATCAGCTGCTCCCACTCATCTCTACACCCCTCCTCCTGCAACAAAGGGGTTAATAAAAATGGTGGCTCCCCTCCCTTCAAAATAAATTCCAGGGACATGACGTATGAGAGTGCCTTCGATTCCATATATATATGGTTATGGCTGCACTGAGCCCGACAAGGGTTTGATTAAACCCTCTTTAATGAACTGGAATGTACAGCAAGTTACTTAGTCTGAATGTCCTGTTTTTTTCCTTCCCTCTACACCCTCTTCCCCCACATTAATTTCCTTCAGAGAAGCCCATCGTTTTCATGAGGTCCTTGGATGATGTTGTTGGGGAGGAGCGTGGTGTGATCACACTGGAGTGTGAGGCCTCCAAACCGAAGGTCAAACCCATCTGGAAGAAGGACAATGTTGAACTCACCCCTGGTGACAAGTATAAGCAGATGCAAGCTGGGAAAACACTGTGTCTCATTGTTCACAATCTGAACAAGGATGATGCTGGTTTATACACATGCGATATTGGCACTGACCTTGCCAAGTCACGAGTCAGTATTCAGGGTAAGTGCAGCTTGAAAACAATGGTGTTCTTTTAAATGGTGCTGTGAATGAGTGCTGCATGCTTCAACTCTTTGAGTCCCACATTCTCCTTCACGAGGCACAGTAGTCTCCATTTTAAAATCAATATTTATCAGTAGTTACCAAATGATACATAGATGTCTCTGCAATCACAGTTATTCTCTATTCTAAGCATAGGGAAAAAACTATGATATCTCAAATAGCATTGAATGGTACCTGTTGGCAACTCTTAACATTTTAGTGGCAGACATTGTAGACCTGCAAATTTATCAAGAACTTTATTTGCTCATTTTCTTCCTAGGTAAGGCAAATTTTTAGGGTTAACTTTCATAAGATGGCCAATGATTTCTCCTCGTATTTGTCATTTGTTTAGCTTATGAGGCATTTGGAATAGCAGAGGTGCAAATTGCTGCACACCTCTCTGCTGGGCAAATAAAGTTCTTGATAAATAAATGAGCAAATAAAGTTCTTGAGAAATTTGCAGGTCTACAATGTCTACCACTAAAATGTTATGAGCTGCTAACAGGTACCATTCAGCTGTTTGCTGGACTGAGCTATGGAGCAAATCCTTCCGAACCTTCTGTGATTAATAGAAATGATGAGCCAGAATGACCAATAAATGCTTTAATAAAAATATTGATCATATATATGCACACAAGGAGAAGAAATATGGGTCTCTTTAAAGAAAATAATATGGAGTTGAACATGTTTCAGATGTTAACTTAGAGTCTGTTCTGGGGAAACAAAAACAGAATTTTATCCTCCATATGAAAAAGATACCCACAATGGTCCTCCATCCTTCGGACTGTCTGTAGGAAGAAAGTGTCCCAAGTCTTTCAAATGCCCATGTGTTCCGAGACAGACCTGGAGCTGTCTTGGGCAGGTCACAACATAGCAAACAATCACTAACATCCCATTTCTCAGAGTCAATGTGAATGGAGACCTTCACCGCACACACAGGGGTAGAGGCTTCCTGACTGACACTCTTGTCTTCCGCTTTCATGGAATCATGACTCCATTTCGTACAGAAGGTTCGTTTTTTCTGAGCATGCTCATTCTAGTGCAAATTGTCCAGGTGTCTGTCAAGTCCCTTTCCCATCCCTACATCTCAGTGGAGGAGGGAGGGTTAAACTTGGCGTGAAGGGATAACTTATGAGTAGTTCTTCCACAATATTGAATATGCAAATGAAGAATGCGGTGCTTTTCCGTGTCTCATTCTGCTAGCCCTTCAGATAGCAAGTGTTCAGAATTGTTCTTCATGTGAATTTTAAGCCCTCTCAGGCCTGTCTGCTGTACAATACCACTTTTCTCCAATCCTAAATAATTGTACCACCTGCCTTCTTGCCTTCCAGAGCTGAACATTGGTATCACTAAACGCCTGAAAAACATTGAAGTTCAAGAAGGGGAGAATTGTACTTTTGAATGTATTTTGTCCCATGAAAGCATTGCCAATTTCCACTGGATGCTGAAAGGGAACGAAGTGCACAGCGGTGGACGATTTAAGACCTTTAACAAAGGGCGGAAATATACCCTCGACATCAGAAACGTGGTTGCTGCTGATGCTGGGGAAGTAGTCTTCACTGCTCGCAACTTGAACTCCAAGGCCTCGCTGGTTGTGAAAGGTAATGAGTGCAGAAATATTTCAGAGTTGGAGCAATCTCAAAAAATAGTTTACCTCAGCAAATATTAAAAGCAAAATCCTTATCTCATTGAAGTAAATGGCAACTTTCCCATTGAATTCAATGGAACAAGGAACTGGTCTTAAAAACAACTTGAAATAGTGAAACATTTTGTACTGCTTTAAAGCTTTTAAAATAAATGTTTATGGGGGGAAGGGACTATTTAAAGTGGCCTCATCTCTGCCTGCACTTTTCTGAGTACTATTAATTACAGGTCAGAAATTATAGGCACTAATTATTGCAGGTGCAAATGCAGTTAGATTCAGATAGCCACTCAATTTACACCTGTAGTATCTGTTACTATAATTAACCATGACTGCAAAATGGTAGCCACCAAAGTGAATTCCTTTCTTACAAATAAGTACCATTCTGTCATTCTTGTAAGTAATTGTCAGTTTCCAATTGCTGCTCATTGATATCCAGTAAATACAATTAATGTCTAATAAACATGACTGCTTGCTTTCCCCCCCAGACAGTTCTGTCTGAAAGTAAATCAGTAATATATTGTGAATTATTTATTCTGTTATATAAATCTATATTAAATGATTTTTTGGATAGAAAGAAGCCCAATTCTCCAAAAAATGATAAAGTTCCAGAACATGTATTTTCAACAGATATTGTTGCTTCCCCCAGAAAAACCAGCAGAGATTATAAAGCAGCTGGAGGATAAGACAGCAGCAGCAGGACAAGACATCAGCCTGAGCTGTGAAATGTCCAAACCTGACGTGAATGTGAAGTGGTACAAGGATGGCAAAGCGATCCGGAAAAGCCAAAAATATGACTTGCGCCAAGAGGGAACATGGGCCATACTCGTCATCCATGATGGCATGACCAAGGATACTGGGGAATACACATGTGAGACGGAGACCTCTAAAACTAAAGCACTGCTCACAGTAGAAGGTCAGTGGACACACACCCAGGAGCCTGAAAGTATGTAGACTGGGGCAAAAAAACAGCAAAACTTTTGAAGACATTTTATTCCCCTGGTTTTTTTAACAGACCATTTTTTTTTGTTTTTCCAAACTTTGTACGGATCTTTTTTATTTCTTTTTCTTTACATTAGTACTTTTTGAAAAAAAAACTTCACAGTTTTGAAGAACCTTAGTGTACGGTGTAATTTAACTGACTGATCTACATGGGCAATGGTGAGGGAAAGTCCTCAAACACACACTGAAAATGATATAAATGAAAAATGGTTTGAACTTTATTAATGTTAATTGTACCATAAATGAGAGAGTAATTAGACCGCAATCTGTGCCAAAGAGGAGTCCACTGGTTAGAACAGGGGAGTGGGATTTAGAAGCAACTGGCTCTATCCCCATCTCTGCTGTGGACTCTCTGTGTAACCCCTCTGTGATTCAGTTTCCCTATCTTTACAATGGAAATAATAAAACTTGCCCATCATTATTTAACATTTATATTGCAGTAGCACCTTAAAGCCACAACTATTACCCCAGACACAAAACAGACCAATAATAAATTATAATCCTTCCTCCAAAGAGGTTGCAATCTGAAAACCAAAATGTAACAGGTAGATGAGACAAACCTTTCCACCTCCGGACAGAACTCTGAGGGGTTGAATAAGTGCAAAAAATATTCTTATTAATAATAAATAATAATACACAAGCTCTGACAGTGTGCACAATGCTGTACAATTTGAAAAATATCAAACCAAATCCAAGGCAATCCAAAATTCAGCTCTCAAGAGGTAATATTGTTATAATTTTCAGAGTGGCTTGAAATCTGTGAAAATCAGGCCAACAGTTGGAATTCAAATGGAGGCCTGGATTTATCTCTAAATTCATTGTACGCGTCTCTTTTCAGTACTATTGGATAGTGAACTACATCTGGATATCTTTGCATTTCTCTCCAGTGAGAGAGAGAATTTCTTGCCTTGGAGTTTAGTAGATTGTCTTTCAGTTCTAGAACAGACCAAAGGCAGACCCATTACAAGTGGCCACAGAGAAAGGACACTAATGACATTTTGTTTCTTTACAAGCATCTGATTCTCAACGGCTTTGCTCCTTGTACAGTCAGGTACACCCCTGTGCATGGTAGGTGTAAAAGTCCTATTGATCTGATCTCACTTTGGACAGCTGTAAATGATCGCCAAGCAATGGAGACTTAGGCCCAGGGTGTTTATGGTGTACTTGAGGACTATGATGGGCTAACGGTTGGTTGTCCCTTTCTTCAGAAAAACCCAATCGCTTTGTGAAGGAGCTTTCAGATCTGAAAGCTGATGAAAAAGGAGTCGCTGTATTCACGTGTCAGACTGAGAAAGCCGCACCCGCAGTGACCTGGCGGAAAGGGATGGTGGAGCTCAAGACAAGTAAGAAATACGAGATCGTCCAGAAAGAGAACATCCTGCAGCTCACTATTAATGCCTTGGAGAAAAGTGACAGCGACATCTACACCTGCGACGTTGGCAAGGTCCAGTCTAGAGCCAAGCTGGTTGTGCAAGGTATGAACAGCTTGAACGCGTGGCCAAATACCGCCCGACTGTCAGATGGCAGGAAGTGTGTGTGTGTTATAATGCTGAGCTCAACTCACTGGCAGCTGAGCAGGGTGAGTTAAGGGATTCCGATCGGTTTACAGCCTCGAGGCTCATGCTTTCAAAAATGACTGGTGATTTTTGGCCCCTCGATTTTTTTATTTTTGGTGCCCAGATTGAGACTCCTTCAAGGAGGCTGACTTTCGGAAACTGCCTGCGCATTCTCCCTTGAAAACCAAGCCCCTTTAAGGTGACTTGAATTGGGCACCCAGAATCACTAGTCACTTTTGAAAATTTAGGCCCGAAATGCTGTGGGGTGCAATTTAAAAATGGGCATGAGTATGTGTGTGTATATATGTGATTGATAGGATTTGTGGGGTCAAGGGGTGGTGGCGTGTGTGTGTGTGGTTAATTCTGCACTGGGCCTGTATGCAGAGTGGCTGCTGCAGTCTTCAGGAAGTGGTAATAGCTGGAGAATCGTTTTGCTTCTCTTGAGCCCTGTGGCAAACCCCTGTCCCAAATGTGTGCACTGGGGCCAGGCACAAGGTACATACTTTTGGCCCATTGGTACATTTTACTCTGTGCTTTCAAGTAGATGAATTAATTATGTACCCTTCCATAATTTAGTGTCGGTTATGCACTAATTTGTATTAATTGGGCTGGTGAATCTTCACTCAATGGCATTCTCTTGTTTGTAATGTGATAATCTTGATGGGGGACGAGACAGGGCACACACACGTCTCCTGACCTGCGGAGAAAGTGGGAGGAGAGCATGGGGACCTTAGTAAGGGGGCAGCTGGAAATGGGGAACTCACAGAACCCTAGGCTTGAGGATATGAGTGGGGGTAGACAGGATATGGGTTAGGCGGGTTAGCGCTAGGGGTAGAGCTGGTTGGAAATTTTTCCATCGGAATATCCTGATTCATCAAAATCTAAACACTCCACAGGAGTGCAATGAGTTTAGCCTACAGAAGCAATGAATCGTGTGACCTCCTAGGGAGGCCTAAAACTCCTCTGTTTCTATGTCGGTAATGCAATGACTGTTGCATACCACATCCGATCAAGTCTAACATTTCAGAGAATGTTCTAGGCACCGCGGGGATGAACTCCATTTATAGTCAAAAAAACAGAACTTGGGGAAAACCTGATTTCCACATACTGCTCATTTTGGTGCTGCAGGCAGAGTAGCATTGTGACATCAGAGGTAATTCAAGCAGTCATCACTCTCTCCATCTAGTTAATTTGCATGCTTCAGTCCCATTGGTTGAAATGAAACTGCAGGTCAGAACAGAGGTGCTTTGACAGAATTGGAGGGCATAGCGGTTGAGGACTGGAATAGCAGGGGCTGTTTCAGAGCTGGAGCTATATTGACTTAGGCACGGTGAGGCACTGTGGCTCCCTCCACACTAGAATCATAGAATATCAGGGTTGGATATTCTATTAGGAGGTCATCTAGTCCAACCCCCTGCTCAAAGCAGGACCAATCCCAACTAAATCATCCCAGCCAGGACTTTGTCAAGCCTGACCTTAAAAACCTCTAAGGAAGGAGATTCCACCACCACCCTAGGTGACCCATTCCAGTGCTTCACCACCCTCCTAGTGAAAATGTTTTTCTTAATATCCATCCTGAACTTCCCCCTCTGCAACTTGAGACCATTACTCCTTGTTCTGTCATCTGGTACCACTGAGAACAGTCTAGATCCATCCTCTTTGGAACCCCCTTTCACGTAGTTGAAAGCAGATATCAAATCCCACCTCGGTCTTCTCTTCTGCAGACTAAACAATCCCAGTTCCCTCAGCCTTTCTATATAAGTCATATGCTCCAGCCCCCTAATCATTTTTGCTGCCTTCCGCGGGACTCCTTCCAATTTTTCCACATTCTTCTTGTAGTGTGGGCCCCAAAACTGGACAAAGTACTCCAGATGAGGCCTCACCAATGCCAAATAGAGGGGAATGATCACGTCCCTTGATCTGCTGGCAATGACTCTACTTATACAACCTGAAGTGCCATTAGCCTTCATGGCAACAAGGGCACACTGTTGACTCATATCTAGTTTCTCATCCACTGTAACCCCTAGGTCCTTTTCTACACCTGCCTCAGGCAAGATTATGTACTTTTGCCCAGTCAAAACTGTTTTAGTTCATCTAAATGGTGCCCATTTGGTGGGGCAGGAAGAGGGATTCCTCGTCTTCAGCACCAAATAAGTACTGTCAATGGGAAAGATGGCTGAGGCAAGCATTAGAATTAGGCCTTTCAGGTTAGGATTAGAGTTACTGGAGGGAGTGAATGGCAACTAGTTGAGTTACCTTTGATGTCACAATGTACAGAGGCGCTCACGCTCCTCCGATTACAGCACCAAGAAGGCACTATCAAGGGAAAATTGTTATTGAAATGAAACTGATAAAACAGCAAAGAGAAGAAGAGGAGCAGCTTAGATGACTTAACAATACAATTTTAGGTTCTGTTGCAATGTCTTGTAAAATAGCTATGGATTCAGGGATAGACACTGCATTCTTGCCCCTCCCATTATCTGCTAGTTCACCGTACAAAAGAAACAAAGTGTGTGACCGTCCAGCTTTTCAAAAGCACCAAATTCCCCTAAAATAGGGAGGACCCAGGGCCTTGCATAAGACGTTGTACAGCATCTATTGCACAGCATGAAAGATTTCTAATGCCAACTTTAAACAGCTTTTGTTGACCTATAAAATATTTGATTTAACCACTAGAAAGGACAATGTTATTAAGCTCAAATGTGTGACTGAAAGTGTGGAACAAGCTTAGTCCATGAAAACTATGGGAGTACCTTGGATTTTGTGTTTCTTCCTGAATTTGTGTTGTAATTCAGTGACACCAGGAATATCTTTATGTATAGATAATCTGTTTTTTTCTTGCTCTTAGATTGATTTCCAGGACTGCTTCTTGTTTTTCCTTTGACAGATAAATTACTAACACAGTTTCCAAATTAAATCTCCATGCATCAGTGTGTTTGTCATTTGGCTGTTTACAGAGAAGTTGGAATCTGACTGGTAGCACTGCTAAAAAGAAAATTTGTATGTGGTCTAGCAAAATATGATAAATCAAGGCAGAGGTTTTGGGAACATACATTCAATGAACCTAGATGTCCAGAAAACATGGAATATTAAGGGCCTCATTCTTTTCTCAGGTCCATATAGTGGATTTCATTTCTGATATTCTGGGGAGATTAAAATATTAGGATTGTAATTTTCCCCTGTGTGTGTACTGGAATTTTTTTTTACAGATCAATGGCATGTAGCTTAGTGTCCTGAATTTGTCTTCATCCTGTTCTGGTGTGTCTTGTAAATATTTATTTTCTCTTAATTCTTTGATCAATAACAGTGGAATTGTATTTAAACCTTCTATATCAAGAATTGTGTTCTTTTCACAAAAGCACTCATGCTGGAGGTCATGTCATTGGCGTTCCCCTTTGCCTTTATCTGAACACAGGGATAGAAACGAAGCAGTCCAGCAATTGACATGTCTGTGTTCCTTTCAGGCCAGAAAATACTAATCACCGAAGATCTGGAAGATGTTGACGTGGTAGAAGGAGAATCTGCCATGTTCAAATGCAGAATCTCTCCAGTAGACTATAGCAATGTGCAGTGGTTTTTGGATAAAACCCCACTCCATACCAATGAACTTAATGATATCCAGTCTCAGCCTGGAGGATATCACTTGCTAACCTTGAGAAAACTGTCACTGAAGGATTCGGGGGTCATTACCTTTGAAGCTGGTGATAAGAAAACATCTGCCAGTTTGCTTGTGAAAGGTAATTCAAGCATAAAGGCTGCAGGGAAGGATAAAGAGAGTACAGGCCAGCACTGAGTAGTGGTATATGTGTGCTGGTGGAGAGAGAGCAGTAAATGCTGTAAATTAGGTCCTGTGATACAAGTTCTTTAGTTAGAGAAGGCAGTATTGAGAAACAAGAGGGAGAGAGGCAAGTGGAGAGTGCCAATGAGGCCAAGTGACCTGAATGTAATGAATTCAGGATCTGTACTGTGTACCTCTTCGAATCATAAAATAATTCTTCAGTATGCAGAGCTGAGTACAATACTTGGTTTCTGCTGAATCAAATTAAACACTTTTTGAAGAATCACGTGAACCGTTTTGGAAGGATGAAACTTTGCACCATTTTATAAAATTGACCTTGTTCTGCAGAATGGGCAGCTGTTTTCAGAAAGCAAAAAAAAGTCCCTTTTCCTTGCAAAACACTGGCCTTTAAGTGGCAAAAACTTGGGACGATCTGCTAGCAAAACCCAGTTTCAGAGTCACGTCTTTAAAAACCACTGAGAAGCCAAAAGTCAACAGTTGATTGGTTCTGAGAAATTTGCCTTGCCACGCTCTTCATGCCGGATCAGTTTTCTCACTGTGCACATGTACATTTATTGTTTAGGCAGAAGCATCATATTGTGCATTGTTCATATTGAAGGGGGATCTAGGGGAATTTTCCTGAACTAGTGAAATTCAGGCTTCTCTCTAGTTAATGTTAAACCATGCCTGTCGTAGATGACTTATCCCTGATTCATATTCTTCCACAGAGACATTTGGCCCCTGGATTTTGTCTTACTGTACCAGGCATTTTCAAGACCATGTCTAGGGATAGAAAGCCCCACGGTGAGGACTTCATGCCTCCCACCCCCCAATTTTTCTTTTCCAATAAAGGTGTTGCAGCATATTGAACCAGATCTTTGGTATAAATAATCATGCGTAAGGAATATGCTGCTCCCCTCCCTTTGAAAATCTCAGACAAGTGTTCTGTGATTCTAGAGAAGCCCTGCATCATTACAAAGGAGCTTGCCGATGCCGAAGTCACTGAGGGCCAGGATGCCTTTCTTCATTGTGAAACCTCCAGATCAGACAGCCCAGTAAAGTGGTGCAAAGATGGGAAGACCCTTAGAAACTCCTCTAAGTATAAGATCAGCCGGTCGGGATTTGAAGCCATGCTGGTCATTCATGGGACAGAAGAGAGAGACAGTGGCAGATATGAGTGTGAGACTGGGACAGCTAAAAGTAGTGCAGCTGTCACTGTCAAGGGTAAGGACGTTTGGAGTGATGCTGCCTAACATAAAGGTCAAAATAACAATTTAACACCTGTCTGCAACTGAACTGAAAATTAACTCCATCTTGTTACACTGTAATGCAAGGTACGTCCTGACTAACTCAGCCGGACAGCCCTCCAGACAGGTGACAAAGTGTAAAACAGACAAAACTTTTGTTCTGAGATTGAAATGAGCTTCAGAGTTCAAGGAAGGACAGGGGTGGGGGCTGGGTGTAGTTTACTGAGCTGAAAGGAAAATATCTTTCTTGGTTATGCACATTGATTTTCATGCAGCTTCCTTATGTGTGCTAATCTTCCATGAATGTCACTGAGTCCTCCAGGTATGTGGAGTGAGAGCATTATTTAGAACTGAGTTCTGTAGGGTACGATTTTGCCCTAAGAATGGAAGCAAGAACGATCTTAACAATGTGATGAAGGAGAGTTTTGTGGTTGTCACTCATCTTGATTTGTTCGTTGTGCTTTTCTACTACACTAGGGGAGTGATCCAACTCCCATGAAAGACAATAGAAACACTCCAATTGGTTTCAATAGGAACTGGTTCTGACACTTGGGGGAAGAGGATTTCTTTTATCAAGACAAAGAAATGCAATGTTTTATGTTACACAGCAGCTACAATTCATTTGAAATTTCTCCTCTTGAGGATTAAAGGATTTAAGCAAGTGGATTCCAAAGATTCCCAGTGGAACAGGAAATGTAGATGACCCACCGGGATAAGGATGCAGGTTATAACATATTGTACTGCCGTGCCCCTTCCAGCTCTCAACCGATGAAGTTCACTCAAGAGTTCCAGAATGATGAAGTAGATAAAGGCAGTGCCGCATGAAAGGTGGGAGTGTGTTGAAGTAGGGCTGAAAGTGGAATGGAGGAAAGGAGCTGTCGTTTTTCAGCCGACCAGCTACGGGATGATGAATCAGAAAGCGTAAGTGCCAAGCTGCACATTCACAGCCTTGTGCTAGAAGACAGTAGTGAACACGTTTGTGAAAACAGAGACCATCAAGTGACAGCACTTTCTCCTGTGACTGATCTGAAGCAGGAAACCCCAGCAGACATTTCCTCTTTCCTCTTCCACAGTCAACACTACCAGAAATGTTTGATGCCACCTACTCTTCCTTAATTCCCTTTGCAGTCGGAAATCACTGTCTCTGACAGAGGCGATGTAGGAGTCTTCAGTGGGACTCTCTTATTTATCTGCTTACCTTTTTCTCTGTGTATGCTTTGCAGTGTTTGCTGAGTTAGTACATTTTCATGTCTGATGAAAATGTGTCCGGCTTCCTATAAAGAGAAGGGATCCTCAGCTGGGAAAATGAATATTTCAGCAATTGTTTGTCATGATGTTTGTCCCCTGCTTGTATTCTCTTTCTGTATGTATTATTTTACCTTGCTAGTTCTCTTTTTTCATACAGCAGTGGGCTAGCTCTGAACACCTGTCCGGAGTGTAGTCCAACTTCACACATCCCTGACTGACATCTGCAAAACGTAGTACTAGAGAAAGGATACCTTTAACTAACTGCAGTGACAAAAATGGTGTGAAACATTTCCCCTCTTCTGTGTATTCAGTAGTTCACAGCATGAAGCAGGCATGCAAATAGCGATATAGGGGAGCTGAAGTTGCCCAGTTTCTCTCATGATTGGGCCTTTAGAGAATCTCCACATGCTATAGAGATCTCATGCTATTAAGTGTTTAAACAATTGAAATAATACTTGTGGTGTTGTTAATAATATATTGCACTGACAGCTAGAGATGGATTATTAGAATCTAACTATTTTTTCATCCTGGCATTCTGTGATTCTACATCTTATGTGAAAGGGCTTGTGTGGGATGAAAGAAAAAGTGATTTCCAGGCACGCTTGTTTTCTTGAATGGTCACAGTCTGCAATTCTACATTTTCAGCTCTGCCGGTTCTTTTCAAACGAGAACTCCAGAATGAGGAAGCTAAAGAAGGAAGTCGAGTCAGACTGACCTGTGAGCTTAGCAAACCTAACATCCCAGTGAAATGGACAAAGGGAGATACAGTTCTACAACCCAGTGACAAGTATGAGTTAAAGCAACATGACACTGTTGCAGAGCTCATTATTCAAGATGCCAAATCAATCGATGCTGGAGACTATACCTGCAGCACTGGAGAACAAAAGACAACTGCTCGAGTGAAAGTAAATGGTAGGCAGAGATGGTAGATTTTAATTTACTTATGCAGTACTTAATACATGTGCTATAATTTATTATAGAGGTGCCAGTTACGGGTCCCTAGTTAAGGTTTAACAATAATGTATGTACTCAGTAATATCTCTATTGCTTTAGTGCAATTTCACATTACACTAAAGCAAGAGGTGTGATCTATCCTCTGTTGTCCCATCCAAGCTTCTGGCATTTGGAAGTTTAGGGACACCTAGAGCATAGGGTTGCATCCCTGACCATCTTGGCTAATAGTCATTGATGAACCTATCTTCTGTGAATGTATCTAATTCTTTTTCGGACCCAGATATACTTTTGGCCTCCACAACATCCCCTGGTAATGAGTTCCACAGGTTGACTGTGTGTTGTGGGAAGAAGTTCTTCCTTTTGTTTGTTTTTAAACAATTGAAAGAATTTGCACTTGTTCCACACCCTACTATACCACACTGACAGTCATAAGTCCAATAATAATAATAATAACTAATAACAATTAAAACTTCCTCTTAGTTTTAAACATACTGGCTATCTTTCTTGTCTGCAGCTGAAAGGATAGACCATATCAGAGTATTGTCGTATGGGGGTGGAGATGGTCTGTACACAATATTGATCATCTCTGTTTATATATTTTAGCTCTGCCAGTCCTTTTTAAACAAAACCTGCAAAACACAGAAACGGAAGAGGGGAGCACTGTAGCTTTGCGCTGTGAGATCACTAAACCCAATGCCCGAGTGGTGTGGAAGAAGGGAGGAGGCGTGCTCCAGGAGAGTGCCAAATATGAGCTGAAGCAGAAGGGTTGTGTGGTGGAGCTGCTCATTCACAATGCAGAGCCAGAGGATGCTGGAAGTTATACCTGTGATACTGGAGACCAGCAAACGATAGCTCAAGTCAGAATCCACGGTAGAGATTTTCATCACTTTCTGTTGTTGTTGTTAATCATGTTTATTATGGTAGTGCCCAGGAACTGACTAAAATGGGCCCCGTTGTGCAAGCTGCTGAACACAGAAGGGCAGATAGTCCCTGCCCCAAAGAGCTGATGGTGTAGATACAGAGGACTGATGATGGGTTGGGGGTAAGGACATAATATGTAAGCAGAGCAATCAGTGGCAAATGTTGTGTTAGTTCCATGATTTTTTGGGAGGGATGTGAGAAGCTAGTGGGCAGCATTAAAATACAAAGGAAGGGAGAGGGACCATTGAAGGGAAGGGGATGATTGGACAAGGAAGGAAGGAGGAGAGTATGAGGAGCAGATGTGGAGTGATGCTGAGGTGAGGAGTACGTGAGAGAGGCCTGGAGCAAACCGCCAATCAACACAAGGCAGAAAATGTCCAGTCAAACCTGTAAAAAGTATTGTGATGACATCACCAGTGTTCAAAGTCCCCGGCTTAAACAGCTTCTGCAGAGGCTTCTAAGAGTCCTAACAAATTGAGTGTCTCTGGCTCCTCCCTGCATTTTCTCTCCCCAAAGCTACATGGCTGGAGGGAAGAGGGTCACTGCATGGGTCTTAATGGCCTCAGGGCAGGGGGTCTCCCCTGCACAGTTCTGGATCCAGAGATGGGGCGAAGGGGCCTGAGGGAGAGGCAGCCCATGCCTGTCCTGATTTTCTGTTCTGTTTCCTAGATAACCTTCCTATCCAGGAATATCAGTCAAATGACCTTTTGCTGACAAGATAATTTCTGTCAGAGACTTTGAAATAATTATTGCAGTGAAACCTCTTTTCTGCTCTGGTGTAGGGCACTTATCTGAGCTCGACAATCTAGCTGAAAGGCCCTGTGGGGCAAAATGTCTGATTTTAAAGAACAGTGTTTTGCAGGGAGTTAAAAAGCTGGTACTTTGACAGAGTAACTGCTTGGCAACAGTTATTTTAAATTGTGTTTAATTCTTACCCCCCCCCCCCAAATTATTGGGGGGTAATGAACATACCAATTTATCAGCTCTGGAGACAGACCCTTCCCTAAGTGGGAGGCTCACTTTCCTGTTTTATTTAGCCTTTTGCCCATGCTGTCCTTGTCAATATCCTTATAAAGTCATGGCCCTGAAAGAGAGTCATGAAACTGGTTCTTGTCTCAGTCTTTGCCATGTACAGTTCAACCGTATTAGGTTGATGCACCTCATATAAATTCATGCTTCCTCCTTCAGCCCTGCCTGCACTCATCAAAGAAGAACTGAAGAACCTGGAAGCCACAGAAGGTGGAACAGCCACTCTGCGCTGTGAGCTGAGCAAAGCTGCTACAGTGGAGTGGAAGAAGGGGCCAAAGGGGCTCAGGCCTAGCAGCAAATATAGAACGAGACAAGAAGGCACCATTGCGGAGCTGGTCATCCATGATATTGATCTGAAGGATGCTGGAGATTACACATGTGTATTTGGAGATCAAAAAACCACAGCAGCCTTAACAGTGAATGGTAAAAAGTCACTGAAAAACATGACACTCCTGAGAGTTTTCCCCCCTTCTTACGTGTTTCCTAACAAAATTTACCTGTGTCCTACTTGTGCTTCTCTTTGTTCTTTTTTGCACATCATGCTGTGGCTCCTATGTCCATTTGTCCTCTATCCTGACAGAATTCAGTGCATGTATGTGCAATATAAAGTCTTCTAAAGAATGCTAACCAGGCAAAGACCATGCATGTGTATTTTACTGAATTAGTACTGAAGTATAAGCCCCCCTTGAGCCATTATCAACCTCTCTGTTACAGGGATTAAGTACAGTCAATCACTTCCATGATAGTACAGTCAATCACTACCATTATAGTACAGTCAATCACTTCTTCTGTTGTCTGTCATAAAAGTCTTGCTTTACTGGGGACTTGGATTCCCAGAGAACAATCCACCTGAAAGCTATTGTTTCTAGCTAAACAAATGCCAGATCATGCTTGGTGTAAGAGTGTTGCGATGAGGCCCATGGTGTTAAAAAGTAAATTACAATTCTGTCATTGCCTGAGAAAAAACACTTTGTAGTTCCAAGTTTGAGGCATTTGGATGAAATATTTGTTCATTCTGCATCCCTCAGCCCTACCCGTACGTTTCAAAAAAGAGCTGAAGAACGAGGAAGCCACTGAGAGTGGAACAGCCACGCTGCACTGTGAGCTGACCAAGGCTGTTGACTCAGTTGAGTGGATGAAAGATCAAAAGGTGCTGAAACCAAGTGGCAAATACAGGATGAGGCAGGAAGGCCGCTTTGCTGAGTTGATTATCCAAGACCTAGATTTGGCAGATGCTGGCGATTACACTTGTGTGTGTGGTGACCAGAAGACAACAGCTGCTTTAACCGTGAATGGTAAACGTGCACCATATTAAATAGGTTGTTTTATATTTATCTCCTCTATGGAACTCAAGATGTTGGCATTCAGCATTCACACTGATCCATGGTTGTTCCTCTGATCTCTTGTTCACTGTAGTTTTGGAGAGAGGACTCATATCCTCAGCTTTGTGGTGACACTGGGTCACCTTGATAAAGAACGTTCCCCTGTGTGGTGTTGGTTTGCCACAGTCTAGCTATGTTCCCTCATTTCTTTTCCTTTTATATGCACAACTTATTCTCATCCTTATTGCTACAAGCTGTCTCCATTCTAGGAATGATGCACATGTGTTTAACTATATTTTGCTTAGTTTCCTTCTTTTGCGGCTTTGAAATGTGTGATTGGAAAGAAATGGGTTGTCACAATCTGATGACCCACAAAAAAATCTCCTCACTGCTTTCTGGTTCTGATACTGTCTCTGTCTAAATTGCATTCTTCAGCCTTGCCTGCATTTTTCCAAGAAGAACTGAGTAACAAGGAAGTTTCAGAGAGTGGGACAGTCACTCTGCACTGTAAATTGAGCAAGCCCGCCCCAGTAGAATGGAAGAAGGGACAAAAAGCTCTCAGATCAAGTGAAAAATGCAAAATAAGACAGGAGGGGCCCTTTGCCGAACTGTTGATCCATGATCTGGATTTGACGGATGCCGGAGATTACACTTGTGTGTGTGGAGAACAGCAGACTACCGCTACCTTGACAGTGAATGGTAAAAAGAAACACACAGCATATGTCCCAGATGATAAAACAATACAACTCTATAATTTCCTCCCCTTTGAAATTCCTTTTCCAATATAATGTTTTATCCCCACCTTCATTCCACCCCTGGTATCTCTGTGTATTTAATTTCTTTATCTTTCTTTGCGTTCTCCTTCTCCTTCCTCCTCTTGAGAGCTTCGTGTAATTATATGTACAAATATCAAAGGTAGTACAGACACCTAAATGTTTCTTTTCTCCAACTCAAATATAAATTCAGTCTAGTCTTTTGATCTGTATATGTGGCGGTTTGAAAGTTTTTCGTTAGGGATCATGTTACAAAATGGGCTATACTATCTCACTTCAAATTACCTGGAATGTTGGGTCTGTGTTCCTTAGGTGACCAGAGGATGATATCAGCTTATGCCATTACATAGAGATAGTTTAGTGAAAATGATTGATTTTTTTTAATGCTATTGTAGATTTTGTCACTTGAACTGTTTCTTGGCCTCTCTAAAATGTTTTAGTGCTGCAAAAAGTTGACACCATGGTTTCTAGTTATGTTCCCGTCTAATGAGTTCTGTTTTAGAGAGAACACAGACACTGTAATAAACCAGGTACTAATCTGCATGGATATTATTTATGTCAAGGGAAAACATTTTGGGCCTGGTATGGAAAAGTGGCCTCTGACTGTACTCCTGCGATTTTGCTGAGACAAATATTAATGATTATGTAGCATTTTGATATATTATCACCTGATTTTTATCAACAAATCAGATTGATAGATGTTGAAATGCTATAAAATAAGCCTGCACAATTGAGGGCACAAAATCTAAAGCCCAATAGAGACCTTTTAAAAAAAATCAGTCTTTGGGTCCACAGTGACAGCATCGACATAGATAACTAACAGAGGAGAGCAGTCATAGTTGTGAGTTTCTCTGCTCTGATACCCTTCTCTCTATATCACATTCATTCTGCAGTTCTGCCTACACTTTTCACCAAAGAACTGAAGAATCAAGAAGCTACAGAAGGTGGAAGTGTCATTCTGCACTGTGAGCTGAACAAGGTTGCTCCTACTGTGGAGTGGAAGAAGGGACACAAGATCCTCAAACTGAGCGACAAGTATAAAATGAGACGGGAAGGTGGTGTTGTTGAGTTGATAATTCAAGACCTAGAAGTGACAGATGCTGGAAATTATACCTGTGTGTGTGGAGACCAACAGACCATGGCGGCTGTAACTGTAAATGGTAAAAGAAGAAGCATACTAAAAATAATTAGGTTTTTCCTTCCATTGCCTTGGATAGACTCACCCCTTTCCTGATGTAACCTATCAACCTTTTTCATCCCTCACTAAGGTCCTGATCCAAAACTTATTGAAGTCAGTGAAAAGCTGCTCATTGACTTCAGTTAGGTTTGGATCAAGCTCTTACACAGACACAAAAACAGTGAGAATAGATAAGAATTGAACAAACCCATAAGAATGGGACCCTGCGTAGCCAGAACTGCTGCTGCTTTTCTGTTTCTAGGTCATTGTTTCTTCACTGGAAGTTTCTTTGTTGGAGTTATCATTCTACTCAGGCTCCCAATAAGCTGTTAGCTTAGAAAGGCTTATCACCTGACTAATATTTAGGCTTTACAACAAACTGAAAAGTTACATCACTGCATCCCATTCTGTCCTTAAGAAACATTGATTCATTTCCTGTGCTCCAACTTTGAGACAAAAAAGTGATTACATACAGGACTGTATGTTAAGGGTATTGCTGTAGAGTTCCCATGCTCTCACAAATAGAGCGGGTCAAAACTTTTCCTGTGGAAAGTTTTCCGACTGAACAATATAGTATTGCTGAAGCAGATATTTATTTTTATGGGGAATGTGATCAAATCAGGTGATTTTTTTTTTTTTGTTTCCTGCGGGATATTTCTAAACAAAATTTCCTTTTCAAATTAACATCTCAAAATGAGACGTTGTTTTGACTTGATTTAGAATGTCATTTCATTTTGTCTAGAAATCTCAGGTTGAAACAAGAAAAAATTCGTTTTGAAACTTCTCATGAGAAAACTAAAATGTTTCAACTGAAATATTTTGAATGAAGATTTTTTCATTTGAAATTTCACAGGGAAAAAAATGGTTTTCTGACTTACTCTTCTGATCCTCTTGTCCACTTCCTTCTGCAATGATTTGTGACGATCATGTGTGAGACGACTTCTCCTTTCTACAAATACTGAGTGCATTTCTGATGATTGGGGTTATCTCATTACCTGTTTTTTTTTCTCATATTGACTATTTGAGAGCAGTGAAGCTGATCTAATGACAACTCATGGTCCAGTTCTGATAACTCAGAGGAATTAACTAGAATATTAGGGGAACATTTAGTTTTGACTTTTCCCATTTTTAAATCCCCCTGTTCTTATTGCTGTCCCTCAGTCCTACCTGCATTTTTCAAAGAGGGATTGAAGAATAAGGAAGCCTCAGAAGGTGCAACAGCGACTCTGCACTGTGAGCTGAGCAAAGTCCCTGTCCTAGTGGAGTGGAAGAAGGGGCAAAAAACTCTCAAACCCAGTGAAAAGTACAGAATGCGACAGGAAGGTGCCATTGTAGAGCTGTTGATCCGTGACCTGGATGTAGAAGATACAGACGATTATACCTGTGTGTGTGGAGACCAGAAGACCTCTGCTGTCTTGACAGTCCATGGTAAACACAAATTCCACATTACATGAGATTTTCTGGAGAATCATAGAATCATAAAATATTAGGGTTGGAAGAGACCTCAGGAGGTCATCTAGTCCAACCCCCTGCTCAAAGCAGGACTAACACTAACTAAATCATCCCAGTCAAGGCTGTGTCATTCCCTTTGGAAATTCCCTTCCTGATCCATTTTTAGAGTTAGTTTTCACCTTTCCTATTTTTCTTTCTATAGTGCCCGTCTGTAATTCATTTCACCTCACCTTGTCTCTTGGTATAAAAATAGTCTTCCTTATTATGAACTAAAGGGGGGTGCAGATGTCGTCCTTTTCTAGATCCATTTTGTGTCTTTACAGAGTAAAAAATTTATCTGTACTTATCAAGGCCAACATTTTCTCAGCCCCTAAGAATGTACTTAGGCTCCTAAATAAAAGTGGCCTTATTTGTAGAGGATTTGAATACTCACAACTCTCATTGAAGTCAATGGATTTCAGTGCCCAATTTGAGGAAACCATATATGAATTTTTAGCTTCCATTGGGTTATGGACTTTTTGGAGAAATCAGATTCTCAGGATTAAATGGTTCCCAGTATTTCTTGGAGGTGACAGTGATATGTGCTGATGATGAAGTTACAACATCCAATCTGATGGGTGCCGATGGTAATTTTATTGTTAGTTTTGCTGTCGTGAGCCGTGGTCCTGGAACCAGGAGTGCTGGGGGTACTGCCGTACCCCGTGGCTTGAAGTAGTAATAACAAGCACCAAATACATGGTTTCCATGATTTCCTTCACCAGCACCCCCACTATAAAAATTGTTCCAGCACCCCTGGTGGTGAGTGATCCAAAACAGTCTTAATTACTCTACCAGCCATGTTTGTTTGTTTATAGTGCCGATCAGTGGGTGAATCTTAAGAGGCCCTGTTCAGTTGAGAGAAGTCTCAAAATTCCAATGCTTTTGAAATCATAGTTTAACCTTTTGAAGCATGTCTGTCTCCTGACCCCTTTCCCTGCATATTATTCCTTTCTTCTTTCTCCCAACCCAAATGCAGTCTTCTCTTTCATACGAAGCCAACACTTCCTTTTCCCCCACAAACTGTCGTCTTCGTAGTTGTTTATAGCCCATCAAAATCCTTATTACTGATAGTTTTCCTGAGAAGTATTCAAACACTCTTTGATACTGAACTGACAATTATCATGTTCTGGAAGTTGTCTTAATACTGCACGTATGGTTAGGCTGCTAAATCAATATCTAAAGAGACAAGGTGGGTGAGGTAATATTTTTTTATTGGGCTAACTTCTGTTGGTGAGAGAGATTCTGTGCAAGATCAAAAGCTTGTCTCTCTCAACAACAGAAGCTGATCCAATAAAAGGTATCACCTCACCCACCTTCTCTCTCCAATATCCTGGGATCGACACAGCTACAAGATTGCATAAATCAAGATCTAGTCATTTAAAAGAAAGGTGTAAATTAAAGTCTAAGTTTATGGATTTTGATGCACTTTCTGTCCCTATTACATCCCCCAGCCCTGCCTGCACTGTTCAAAAAAGAACTCAAAAATGAGGAAGCCACAGAAAGTGGGACAGCCACTCTCCACTGTGAGTTGACCAAAGCTGCCCCAGTGGAGTGGATGAAGGATCAAAAGGTGCTCAGAGCTAGTGACAAATATCAAATGAAAAAGAAGGATGCGATTGCTGAACTGGCAATCCATGACCTGGATGAACAAGATGCCGGAGATTACACTTGTGTGTGTGGAGACCAGAAGACCACTGCATCCTTGACAGTGCATGGTAAAACAAAAAATAATATGGGATTTTCTGCAATGTCATCTATGGTTGTGACTAGGATCACAAACTGATCTTGATATCATTTGTCATTTTATATTGCAACTGTATTTATAACAACCACTATGAATTTTCTTCACTTAAATTCCATAATTTGAGTTTGATATAACATTATGGAGGTTTTTCTGCTCCTTTTTGTCTTGTTAATAGAATTTAGGGTAAATAATTAAGTCATGGCAAAATTACAGGCAACAGTTTGTTTTCCCTTTAATTCATTTAGTTAATCATATTACTGAGATTTCATTTATTTTAACAGGTAATTTGAGAGAAGGTGAGTGGGAAACCAAGTGACCCATAATAGCTTGCAATTTTAAATAGTACATTGGATACATTTTAAATGCTGACCTAATAACCACACAAGTAGACTAGGCATACCTTCTTGAAAGTTCAGGGCAATCTTTCTTCTATTATATATGTCAGACAATGCCTCTCGGTCCTAACTTGCTACACCACAACTGTTCTAACACTGGGCTTGACTGTCTCAGAGAACAGACTGCCAGTTTGGCTGTAATGTGCTGATCTTCGTGCAGTGGAAAATGTCATCCCAGGGACTCAAATCAGGCCATGAAATCATTTTCATTGGGTTCTTCGATACTGTATGTTGTAACCCAAATTACTAGAGACTGAAGATTAATACAATAATCTACTGGAGCCACCCAGCTGCAATTATTTCTTGAATTTTAATGCACTCTCTGTTCACTCTATGCTCCTCAGTCCTTCCTCCACGTTTTAAAAAAGAATTGAAGAATCTGGAAGCCAGAGAAGGTGAAGCAGCCATTCTGCACTGTGAGCTGACCAAGGTCGCTGCCCCAGTGGAATGGAAGAAGGGACCCGAAGCGCTCAAACCAAGCGACAAGTTTAGAATGAGACAAGAAGGCACCATTGCTGAGTTGGTGATCCATGATTTAGATCTGACAGATGCTGGAGATTATACATGCACATATGGAGACCAAAAAACCACAGCTGCCTTAACAGTGAATGGTAAATAATATATCCCAAATTAAGTGCATAATTTTCTACTATCTGTTCTGTGAAACATAATGGTATCATCAACTGGATTACAGCCCTACTTTCAGCCTGTGTTAATTTAGTCTGTAGAACTACAAAGTTAAAATCCATGAGCTGTAATTTTCTTAAATATTGCTGATGAATTTAGCAAAAATGTTGCGGAAATAGAAATAGACTGTTTGCATTGTTTGGACCAGATGTTGGTCTTGCACTCACTGCAGAAATTTCCACAGAGAGTTGGGAAATACTCCTCAATTTCAACTACAAATCTTTCTGATTTTCATGTTCAATAGTAGCTATTAAAACGGTAATATTAATTTTATCATGATAAATGTTATGAAATTACATTCCAGGAATGGGGGATATCCTGATAAAAGCCAATACCATGATAAGAGACATATTTTCCTTGTCAATTTTGAACACTTATATTTCCTTGGGAGGCAATATAATAGTTACTACTTTCTCTGGGAGGTCGGTAATGCAACATCCCGTGGCTAGTTGACGACATTGGTATGTTAGTGAATTTGCACAAAGCACGAAAACCACCAGCGCTTAACAGGAGCACCACATGAAGGTTGTTGTCTTGCTCTTTAAAACTCTCTCTAATTGGGAAACAAGGCAAACGCCTATCTGAGACTGTGGTCACCAGGTACAAGCAATGGAGCACATCATGTCTCCTTCATTCCTTAGCCAGGTGCATGAAGGATGTTCACCAGCTTGCTGCAGCAGCAATGTGCTGCCTATCAAATCTAGATGTAAATTTGTAATCATTGCTACCTACCCAAGCCCATACGAAAGAAGAATTTCCTTGGGAGGTGTTATATTGAACTAGGCATATTGCAAGGACACATCTAAGGGAGAAACGAGATATCGGCCAGTGCCATTTTATTTGTGACTCTATTATTTTACTTATTATTCGTGTTGCAATAGCGCCTAGAAACTTCAGTCCGGTTTAGGAATAATTTTTTCTAGGCATGCTACAAATGCAGTAAAAAGAAGGTCCTGCCATGAAGGGGATCTGAAAGACGAGGATGATTCTTTAATTGTTTCATTCTGTGGGATGCCTTATAAAAGAGATCTGCCTTAGGATAGAGTCTTTTCCGAATCCCCCCCAAACTACTCCTATGTGATCCACAGAATGATTAATTCTGTTTCAGGGAAGGCTTTGCATATCACTGGTGGTCCATGGATCACAATTTGATAGTCCTGTGGGTTAGGATGTCAAATGTCTGTGCCAGGTAATTGCCGTAATGTGGATGTTCATGTCCTCTGTCCATTCTGAACTCCTCAGCTCTGCCGGCCCGTTTCAAGGAAGAAATGACGAGTGAGGAAGCCACGGAAGGTGGGAGGGCCACTTTGCGCTGTCAGCTGACCAAAGTTGCTTCGGTGGAGTGGAAAAAGAAGCACAAGGCGCTCAAACCAAGTGACAAATATACAATGAGGCAGGAAGGTGCCATTGCAGAACTAGTCATCCATGATTTAGAAGTCAAGGACTCTGGCGATTATACCTGTATATGTGGAGACCAAAAGACAATTGCAGCTTTGATAGTGCATGGTAAAAAAAAAATATATATATATATATATTTTAAATGTGTGGTTTTTCTACCATCCCCTTTGGAAAACTCAATCCTGACAGCCACTAAGCTCCCATTCTCATCTTACCATAACCGGACTCTTCTATAATACATTTTCCTTCCTTTTTCCTGATCTCCATCTAACTCACTGGAGCCCTACATCTTGTTCGTGCTCTTAACACCCTGTGTGTTTTTCCATTTCCCATCTAATTTGTGCATGTTTACATGTGCTTACATTCTACTTCTGCTGGAAGGATTTCACTTACTTGCATTGTTTTTGTGTTGCTTATTTCAGAATGAGCCAGGAGAGAAGGTGGGGCTTCTTAAATGAGAAGAGAGGTCTTAGGTTGTAATTTGTTAACATTTGGCTGACCATTTTAATGGCTCAGGATAGTAATACAGTAAGCAAGAGCTGGTTCTGTGCAGTCTTTCTTCGAATTCTAACAATACATCCTGCGTATTGTCTACTTATTTGGTCCACATCACCAAAGTATCTGAGACATTATTCAGGTTTATCTGCACAATCTCCTTGTCAGGAAGGGAAGTGTTGTTATCCTGCCCATGGGGCACTTGTCCAAGGTCACAAAGAAATTCAGTGCTAGAACCAGGAGCTGCATTCAGATCTCCTGAATCTCTGTTTTTGCCTGACTCTCCTCCGTCCGTCCATCATCATCCTGACCAGCAAGATAGTTGCTCTTCCAGTCTTGAACCTCTTATGAGGTGACCAGTTCCATAATGAGTGGAAGACTATTGAGACATGGACCGAAACTTGTGACCATCAACCCCATTTTAATTTAATAGCCATTCATGGAGGTTGTGAAAATGTTTCCTCACTTTTTGTTCCTCAGCCCTTCCGGTACTTTTCCAAGAGGAATTAAGAAATGAAGAAGCCACAGAAGGTAGCACAGCCACTCTGCACTGTGAGTTGACCAAGGCTGCTCCAGTAGAGTGGAAGAAGGGACACAAGGTGCTCAAGCCAAGTGACAAATACAAAATGAGACAGAAGGATACCACTGCAGAGCTGGAGATCCACAATCTAGATAACAATGATGCTGGTGATTATACCTGTGTATGTGGAGACCAGCAGAGCACAGCTGTCTTAGCAGTACATGGTAATAACACATATCATAACAAAGTTAATAATTTTCTAATAACTTTCATAATTTTCAGGTTCATCCAGTGGATTCAAGCATCTGTCCTTGTGGAACTTGTCATTTCTGTATTTTTTCCTTTATTATATTTATTGTCTGTAGGAGTCATAGTAATACATGTGTTTTTTGTTGAACCTTCCTCCCTGGTACCCCAACTCAATAATACAATGTCTGCGTTAACAGCCTGATCCAGTTACCCCTCATTACAGAATAAGTGTGGGACCAGGTCATGTGACGGGGTGCTCTGCTCACTGCAGGTGGGTCCCCCTCCTGCCCGTTCTGGGGATTAGCACTGTGCAGCCCATGCCTCTTCCTGTGGGTGCGCTCTGTGTGTTTCCCCCTCGGTGGTCCCTCTCTGCCTCCAGGAGCTGCAGCCTCTGCTTTGTGACTCAGCTTCGTCACTGTGTGGTTTCCCCTTCTGCATATCAGCGTCCCTGCTCACCAGCAACCTCAGGCAGTCCTCCCATTCTCTGCCCCAGGGGCCACTCCCTCAGTGGCTGGAAGGGGAACCAAGGCCCACCCTCTACTCTGGGTTCCAGCTCAGGGACCCTGTAAGCAGCAGCCAAGGTGTGATTCCTTCCTGCATCTCGCCACTTTTCTCTGAGCTTCTTCCTTTCCTCCTGGCCCTCCCCACTCCTCTGGCTTTGCCAGCCTCTCAACTCCTTCCTCCCAGGGAGTAACCAGCAGGTATTTGTCTCCCCACCAACACACCTCCCTTCTCCCAGGGAGTGACTGCAGACTACTTTCCCGCAGCCTCCTCTGCTTCCAAGTGACTGTCTTTCTACAAGCCCTGCCCATTTCCACACAGTTGACCTTCCCCTAATTAGGGCTTTTCTTCCAAGCCTACTGCTCCCAGATTGCAGCCTAAATTGGCTGATTGGACCCACTTGGCCCAATTCAGCCCTTGCAGCACCAGTGTGGGGAGTAAACCATGTTACGCCTTAAGACAGCGCTCTACTTTTATCCCGTTCTTCCAACCTGTGATGTTTTCTACCCGCCTTCTTCCACCTATTCTCTGATGGTTGTGCTCAGAGCTCCATTTTAATGCTCTGTCTTTTACATCCTCCAGCTCTGCCTGCACTCTTCAAAGAAGAACTGAAGAACGAGGAAGTTAGAGAAGGTGGAACGGTCACTTTGCGCTGTGCACTGACCAAAGCCACTCAAGTAGAATGGATGAAAGGGGACAGTTTGCTGAAAGCGAGTGACAAATACAAAATGAGACAGGAAGGCACTGTTGTTAAACTGGTTATCCATGATCTAGAAGTGAAGGATTCTGGAGATTATACCTGTGTGTGTGGAGACCAGAAGACGACTGCTCACTTGATAGTCCATGGTAAAACAAAAAATCAAAATTCAATTCCTTACCATCCCATCCGCTATTCTTTGTACTTGCATCTGTGTCTGGGGCGTTTATTTTTAGTAGTTAATTGTTTATATGTAGTTATTTTTTTTGTATTACTTTGCTCTTTATTGCTTGTCTTATTCCTTGGAATTCCATTGGGTGCATTAATAGTCCTGAAATATATTGTGAGGTAAGGAAGCCGATAGCAACCCAAAGAGTTCTCAGCTTCCTTTGTTCATGCTATTTTTCTTGTTGCCTCTTTACAATGTCATTTTTTTTCATTTTCCCCCAATCACACCAGCCATCTGGCACATACAATGTTTAATGTACTGCTCATCCATTCTGTGATCCTCAGCTCTGCCTGCACTTTTCAAAGAAGAACTGAAAAACTTGGAAGTCACTGAAGGCAAAACAGCCACTCTGCACTGTGAGCTGAACAAGCTTGCTTCAGTGGAGTGGAAGAAAGGGCACAAGATACTCAAGGCGAGTGAAAAATACAGCATGAGACAGGATAGTGTCACTGCTCAGCTGGAGATCCATGATCTAGATCTGCAGGATGCAGGAGATTACACATGCATGTGTGGTGACCAGCAGACCACAGCTACATTGATAGTAAATGGTAAATAATATATTCCAAATTGACACTTAATACTCTACCATTTGTTCCCATGAAACTCATTACTGTTCCACAAAAGATTCATCTAACTCTCTTGGGCTCTTTATTAATTTGTAGAGAGCTTAAAAAGGAGAACTTCTTGTTTTCTTGAGACTTAGATGGTAAATAAAAAAAAATCGATGTTGGTGATCATCCAATGTGGAGACTGGCTGGACTGAATATAAATGTGGAGCAGGGCACATGTTATATATTCTTCCCTGCTCACTTTTTATAGTCCACCTCAAACCAAGCCAATTCATTGTATGTTGAGCTTCCTCTGTGCCATGATTGTCAAACCAACTTTATTTTCCAGGGCTTAATGATATTGACACAATCTGAATGGCCAGAGTGAAATCCCAAAACTAACCAGATTTGATCCTAAGTTATGAGAGGTGAAAGGCTATAGCATTAGTTCATGGCACCAGTCACTTACTACAAATTTCTCAGTTTTAATGCACTGTCTGTTTACCTCATATTCCCCAGCCCTGCCTGTACTTTTCAAGCAAGAACTAAAGAATGAGGAAGTTACAGAAGGTGGATCAGTCACTCTGCGCTGTGAACTCACCAAAGCTGCTCCTGTGGAGTGGAAAATAGGGGACAAGGTGCTCCAAACAAGTGACAAATATAGAATGAGACAGCAGGGAGCCATTGCAGAGTTGTTTATCCATGATGTAGAACTGAAGGATGCTAGAGTTTATACCTGTGTGTCTGGGGATCAGAAGACAACAGCTGCTTTAACAGTACATGGTAAAAAACCCCTATCGATATTCAATATTAATATAAATACTAATTTTCTAGTATCACTCCTGAAACACCGTCAGCTACTGGAATCATATAATGAGCTCGGTACTGTATTAATTGGCCATTTCTCTGTTGCTTCTTCCATCCAACCTACCATTCATTTCTTTCTACGGATAATACTTTGGGTCAGAATTCCTGGGCTTCGCCCACCCACCCATCAAAAAGGAGAAAGTAGAGGAACTTCCTTTTAGTTTTTCTCAAGCTCTTTAATCTTGTGTATTTTTCTCATTTTCTTCCACCTCCACTTCATCAGCTGACCCCAGCCAATTGCGATTCTTCTGCGAGTGGTAACATCTGGTCTATTGTGCCCTCAGCTCTACCTGCTCGTTTCACAGAAGAATTGAGGAACAAGGAAGCTACAGAAGGTGAAGCTGCCATTCTGCACTGTGAGCTGACCAAAGCTGCTCAGGTGGAGTGGAAGAAAGGGCACAAGGTGCTCGAAGCAAGTGAGAAATACAAAATGAGACTAGAAGGTGCCATTGCAGAGCTGGTGATCCACAGTCTAGATTTGAAGGATACTGATGATTATACCTGTTTGTGTGGAGACCAGCAGACCACAGCTACCTTAACAGTAAATGGTAATAATAAATGGTCAACTAATACTCTACCAGTGATTATGCGGTTTTATTCTACTGCCTCCTTGGAAACAAAATCGGAAATAAATCCTTACTCTGTGTTCTCATTTCCTTAATCTGGTTTACTACTCTCCACCTCATTCACTGCAACTCCTTTTGTGTGAATAACATTCCCTGGTGCTGAAGAAATGGAGGCGATTTGTGCAAAGAGATCCTATCCTATCCCATAGTGCTTTATCCAACCACATTCTATCTAATGCAACCCTGTCCTTCCCTGAAGCATGGATTTTTCCTTTCTTCTGACTCCGCCTTTTCTGGGCTGTGTTCTTTTCCTGTCCTTCTTCCCTAGTTAACACATGTTATGCATGAGGCAGGTTTGGCTGAAATTGACATCATAAGAATTAGTTTTGCGCTAGGGTTTTTTTCGTGTAGCCATTGTTTGTGTCTCATAAGAACGTTTTTATTTTGGGGTATGATTTCTGAGGACATAAGTGAGATGCCAACATTCTCTGGTCATGTTTTTGAGGCTTTCCCATGCACCTCGATTTAAAACCAGAAGTGTGTATTTTATGTGTTGCTGTCTAGTTGCTTTCATCATTTTAGCTTGTAAGAGGTCTGAAAACTTATCGGTGTACCAGCCTCCAAGAGATCATGTCCATATAGATAGAATAATAATATATCTAGCAGCATAAATTGTCAATTCCATTAACATTGGCATTACATCTCCATGGGCTACTATCTCAGCATTACAAAGTAGTTAATTGGGAACAATAAGTCAAGACCATGTTATCAGACATTTTGTTTAGAGGAGATTGTTTTCTCGAGAGGGTTGGTGAGACGTATCAAAGCAGATATCCGAAGAAGATAAATGAAGAATGTGTAATCAGAAAATTATATCCCGGGGAAGGGAGGATAAGTTACGGTCCAAAGTTCTGTGGAGTTTGGATTACTTCTCTGCTCCTGGTGAGCCCATCAGCCCTCACTGCATTTTTACAAGAAGAACTAAAGAACGAAGAGAAAACCAAAGCAAGGAACCATGCCTCATGGTCAGCTGACCAAAGCAGCTCTAGTGGAGTGGAAAATGGGGGCAGAAGGAACTGGAAGCAAGTGAGAAAAACAAACTGAGACAGGAGGCCATTAAAAGAGCTAATTATCTCTGATCTAGGTGGAGTGCATCAAAGATTATGGTCTTAGTGTTCCCCCTCCTGACGTGAAAGATAGGTCCATGGATGGCTATTAGCCAAGATGGGCAGGGATGCCTGAGTGTCCCTACCCTCTGATTGCAATGAAGCTGGGGGTGGACAACAGGGGGATGGGCCACTTGATGATTGCCTTTTCTGTTCGTTCATTCTGGAGCATCTGCATTGACCACTGATGGAAGACAGGATACTGGGCTCACCCAGTATGGCAGTTCTTATGTTATGTAAATCAGGAGTAAAACTACTGAGGTCAGTGACATTTCACCAGTGTCAAACCAGTTTAAAGAATTAGGCCTTCTGGACATACATTTCAATTCGGATATAATATCACTTTTCACTTCTCTGCTGTTTCTCCTCTGTTCTTCTCCAGCTTTATCCTCTTTCATTCTTTTCTGCTTTCCCCTTCACCTCCTGTTTTTCAACTACAGCAGCTAATTGCCCTCAGTTTGTAATGCACTATATGTATTGCATCCTTCAGCTCTGCCTCCATCTTTCAAAGAAGAAATGCGCAATGAGGAAGCCACAGAAGGTGGAACAGCCACTCTGCACTGTGAGCTCACCAAGGTCACTGCCCCAGTGGAGTGGAAGAAGGGGCACAAAGTGCTCAAACCGAATGAGAAGTACACAATGAGACAGGAAGGTTGCATTGTGGAGCTGGTGGTCCATGGTTTAGACCTGAAGGATGCTGGAGATTACACCTGTGTATGTGGAGACCAGAAGACCACAGCTGCATTAGCAGTGAATGGTAAAATAAATAGATATGAAACATTACATGTATGAGTTTTGGATTACTGTCTTATTTATGACAGCAGTATTATTCCTTTGAAGCTCTTCCTTACCTGGATTTTATTTGCTTGTTGTGTTCTTTTCCCCTGATTTCAATTTGTCTTTTATGTGTCCTTGCAATTTGCTTACATTACTCTTCTTATGGTTTATAATGGGGAAAAGAATTGTCTATATGCAATTGTTCTCAACTACCTTTCCTCCTCCTGTTTTACTTTATGTCTTTCTTAAGGTCCTTGTCCAATGCCCACTGAAGCCCATGGGAGGCTTTCCATTGCATTCTATGGACATTGGCCCAAGCCTTTATACTGTAGGATTCAACTTTCTCCCCATCACACCAGCCAGCTGCCAGTGTGAGCTTTCATGCATTCTCCATTCCTTTTGTATTCTTCAGCCCTGCCTCCACTGTTCAAAGAGGAACTAAAGAGCTTGGAAGCTACAGAAAATGGAGCAGCCACTCTGCGCTGTGAGCTGACCAAGGCTGCTCCAGTGAAGTGGAAGAAAGGGCACAAAGTGCTCAAAGCCAGTGAGAAGTACAAAATGAGACAAGAAGGTGCCATGGCAGAGCTGGCTATCTGCAATCTGGAGGTGAAAGACACTGGAGATTATACCTGTGTATGTGGAGAACAGCAGACCACAGCTACCTTAACAGTAAATGGTAATAATAAACTGTCAGCTAATACACTATCAGTGATTATTCGGTTTTATTCTGCTGCCTCGTTGGAAACAAAATGGGAAATAAATCCTTGCTCCATGTTCACATTTCTTTAATCTGGTTTACTACTCTCTACCTTGTTTACTGCAACTCCTTTTGTGTGGAATAACATTACCTTGCTCTGAAGAAATGGAGGATATTTATACAAAGAGAGCCTATCCTTTCCCATCATGCTTTATCCAGCCACATGCTAATGCAACCCTGTCCTCCTTTGAAGCATGGCTTTTTCTTTTCTTTTGACTCCTCCTTTTCTGGGCTGTGTTCTTTTCTTGTCCTCCTTCCCTAGTTAACACGTTATGTATGAGGCAGGTTTGGCTGTAATTTGCATCATAAGAATTTGTTTTGCACTAGGGTTTTGTTCGTGTAGCCATTGTTTGTGTCTCATATGAATGTTTTTATTTTGGGCTATGATTTCTGAGGAGATGAGTGAGATGCCAACATTTTCTGTACATGTTTTAGATGCTTTCTGATGCACCTTGATTTAAAACCAGAAGTGTGTGATTTATGTTTTGCTGTCTAGTTGCTTTTGTTATTTTAGCTTATAAGTGGTCTGAAAACTTATTGGTGTGCCAGCCTCCAAGAGATCATATCCATATGGGTAGAGTAAGATTACATCTAGCAGTGTAAATTGTCAATATCATTGGCACTACATCTCATTTGTAAGGCTCTTCTGAGAGGTGAGATACTGACAATACCTGGAACCTCAAAGCCATGTCATGCATCATGGACAGTAAGTAAAAACATGGTCAAACAGTACCAGAAGTTGTTTCCTTTTAAGGATTGTTCTGTCTGTCATATTAATGCAGATGTTAGAACAAGATAAATGAGAAATGTCTGAATGGAATATCCTGAGAAAGGAAGAGAAATTAGGGTTCAAACTCTGGAATTTTGATGCCCACTTTGTCCATGTTGCATCCCTCAGCCTTGCCAGCACTCTTTAAAGAAGAACTAAAGAATGAGGAAGCTAAAGAAGGTGGAAATGCCACTCTGCACTGTGAGCTGACAAAGGCTGCTCCAGTGGAGTGGAAGAAAGGGCACAAGGTACTCAAAGCCAGTGAGAAATACAAAATGAGACTGGAAGGTGCCACTGCAGAGCTGGCTATCTGCGATCTAGATGAGAAGGATACAGGAGATTATACTTGTGTGTGCGGAGAACATCAGACCACGGCTACTTTAACAGTACATGGTAATAATATTTTGTCATCAGCTATGTCTAATTTTTCTGATCACCTGTGTCCTTAGTAGGAAAACTTGGCTCTGTGTCCCTATTTCCTTTATCTGTCCTGTCTGCTTCATTCACTGAAGCTCTGTTTTTTTAGAATAATATTCCTTAGGTTTGATAAAATGGACGTTACCTGTATAGAAAAATCCCATTCTGCATCCTCATGTACTGTCTAACACATCCAATTTCTGCTGTTTCCTTTCCTAAAACACAACTCTGGCAATTCTTTTGTCTTCCTTTTCTGGCATTTTCTTTGCCTGTCTGTCTACTCTTTGCATAGGGAAATAAATGCTACTTAGATCACAAGAATAATTTAGTCAAAACTTCTGCTATAAGAACTAGTTTTGCACTAGGATTCTGTTCCTGCACTCATTGCCCATTCAGATGGCTTTGCTTTGTAGTCTGATTTTCTGACGATGATGATGATTTCTTGATTTCTGTTTTCACACTAATATAAAAATCTGGGGTCACATGGTTGAAGTCAGTACCTCAGTTTCAAACTAGTTTAAGTAGGAACTACATCACATCCAAGGAGTTTGGATTTAGACCCATAGTTTGGACATGGGATTCAAATTTGGGATTTTGGTCTTACCTAACCTTTACATTTTGATGTTTGTTTCTTTTCCAGTTTGAGACTTTGCCAGTATGAATTGAAAGTTGAGATACTAGCCCATGTAGTTATTTGGGGATAATAGTCAAGACCATGTTATCAGACATTGTTATCTTTAGAGGGTGGGTGAGATGTATCAAGACAGATATCCAAAGAAGATAAATGAGGAATGTGTAGACAGCAAAATCATATCGTGGGGAAGGAGGACAAGTTAGGGTTCAAAGTTCTGTGGAGTTTGGATTACTTCTCTGCTCCTGGTGAGACCATCGGCCCTGACTGCATTTTACAAGAACTAAAGAATGAAGAGAAAACAAAAGCAAGGAACCATGCCTTATAGTCAGCTGACCAAAGCAGCTCTAGTGGAGTGGAAAAGCGGGGCAGGAGGAACTGAAAGCAAGTGAGAAATACAAAATGAGACAGAAGGAGGCCATTGAAAGAGCTAATTATCTCTGATCTGGATGGATTATTCCAAAGATAATGGTCTTAATGTTCCCCATAGTGAGTGAAAGATAGGTCCATCAATGGCTATTAGCCAAGATGGGCAGGGATGCAACCCATATTCTAGATGTCCCTAGCCTCTGATTGGCAGAAGTTGGGAATAGACGACAGGGGGATGGGTCATTTGATGGTCGCCTTTTCTTTTCATTCCCTCTGGGGCACCTGCACTGGCCACTTTTGGAAGACAGTATGGCTGTTCTTATGTAAGTCAGGAGTAATCTGTTGAGGTCCGTGATGTTTCCCAAGTGTAAAACCAGTCTAAACAATATAAGAATTAGGCTTTCTGGACATACATTTAAATTCAGATATGCTATCATTTGAGGGAGGGATAGTTCAGTGGTTTGGGCCTTGGCCTATTAAACCCAGGGTTGTGAGTTCAGTTCTTAAGGGGGCCATTTAGGGATATGGGGCAAAAATAGGGATTGGTCCTGTTTTGAGCAGGGTGTTGGACTAGATGATCTCCTAAGGTCCCTTCCAACTCTGAGATTCTATGATCATTATTCACTTCTCTGCTGTTTCTCCTCCATTCTTTTCAAGCTCTATCCTCCTTCACTCTTTTCTGCTTTCCCCTCCACCTCCTGTTTTTTCAACTACAGCAGCTAATTGCCCTCAGTTTGTAATGTACAGTGTATATTGCATCCTTCAGCTCTGCCTCCATCTTTCAAAGAAGAAATGCACAATGAGGAAGCCACAGAAGGTGGAACAGCCACTTTGCACTGTGAGCTCACCAAGGTCGCTGCCCTAGTGGAGTGGAAAAAGGGGCACAATGTGCTCAAACCAAATGAGAAGTACAGAATGAGACAGGAAGGTTGCATTGTGGAGCTGGTGGTCCATGGTTTAGACCTGAAGGATGCTGGAGATTACACCTGTGTGTGTGGAGACCAGAAGACCACAGCTGCCTTAACAGTGCATAGTAAAAAAGAAAAGAAAATAATTTCTGAAGTACTTTTAATATCAGCTTTTCTTATTGAAGTAATGTCATGGGATGCAAAGCTGGCTATTAAGGCTCGTGCTCATACAATAACACTCCAGCACACAACAAATATAAGGCTAGGGGTACTCTATTTAAAATAGCTCTCAGTAATACCGTGATAGAGTCCTCATGCATTTTATACTGAGAAAATGTCTTAAGAGAAGGGATTAAAAGTTTCCTAAAATGAAAGAAAGATGTGACTCATCATCCTTTTTAAATCTGAAAGTTGCATGTTTTTATCTCTCTACGTTATCTGGACATCCTATATAAGTGCCGCGTGCAATTTCCCTGCGTCTCCCTCTGCTGTTTTAGAAATAATGCTTCTTACTATTGTTATATGAGACGTGTGGTTTTATGCACATTTTTGGCTGAATCCTGCATCCTTCACTAGTTACCTTGAGATTCAGTAAGAATACTACTGTGAGCAAAGCCTTTGACCAATATTTGTTCCTTTCTGGTGTGCTGTATTCTGTACTTCAAGCCTGGAATGTATGTTTATGACTCAGGTTCTACTCTATTTACTTTGAATTGGCCCTTGGTGTCCTATAGTAATTTTTGTTATGGACACACTTTTGTCATGGATCATGTTTGCAGTTTAGGAACTGTTGAACAGATCTAGGGCAATTTGTTGTATGAGTGCATCACACAAACCATAAAAGCACAGCCCAGGTGAACTGAATTGTTTAGTGAGCTTCACAGACTCTTTGGCAAAACTGGGCCAAGTTTCACACAAGCTTGCATCAGTTTTGGGCCACAAATGCAATTAAATCAGCAAGGGGAGCACAGGAGCATAACCCAAATGCCATAGCAGAGTGGTCATGCAGCCAAAGGGAACTGCAACAGAGAGTCCTGTGCTGGCCCCAAGATGGGCCATGTAACTCGAATTTCGACCCTTAAAACCCTCCCATAGGAAAAATATTGAAATGCTTACTCCTTATTGCAGAAGTTCAGATCAACTCTTCAGCCCCAAGAACTCTTCCAAGACCATGGGGTAGACACAGCATATGGGTAACTTTTATAGCAATAAAAGCCTCCTGCCCCCTGTAGGTCCTAGTTCATGTTAAGAATGAGCAAAATACATAGCAAGAGTTGCTTCCTGAAATAGATACCTTCTGGTTCTGAAAATATGCCTGGGACCTCTTTGGTATCTAATATTGTAGATTCCTGAGGCTTTGATACACCAAAATCGTTCATTGTAGAGAGTTACAGAGTTCAAACTCTTTCTGCCTTATCTCACCCCTGAGAAAGTTGCTGTATGATGCATGTTATGTTTTTATTTCATAGCCCTACCAGCACTTTTTCAACATGAGCTTCGGGATGAGGAGGCAGAAGAAGGTGGCACAGTTGCACTGCGGTGCGAGCTGACCAAACCTAGTGCTCCTGTAGAGTGGAGGAAAGGAGCTACAACTCTCTACCCTGGATTGAAATATGAGATGAAGCGACAAGGGCCCATTGCTGAGCTGGTCATTCATGACTTAAAACTGGAAGATACAGGAAAATATACCTGTGACTCTGGGGATCAACAGACAACAGCTGCAGTAACTATACATGGTAGGCAGAACATTGCAACACTGGCCACATAAATGTGCTATGAAATAAAGGCCTTCTAATTTTGCTTTAGTTGCTTTGCTGCAGGTCCTCTATTCCGGTGTATGTTGTGCTGTGCTCTTGGTGTATTCCACTGAAATCTGAATGGAATGTTCCCACAGATCTGACTTCTGCACTAGTCTTTGGGGAGAGGGGGTTGCTTGGCATACCTGAAATGTTTAAGTAGCAGCAGCAAAGCAGTTAAACAATATGGTCATGTAAAGAATCAGAGGGGTAGCTGTGTTAGTTTGGAATTGCAGAAGTGACAGAGAGTCCTGTGGCACCTTTTAGTTAGTTGTGAATGTGCCACAGGACTAATGGTTATGTAAAGGTCCTGATGTACCCAAGTCATCTGAGTGGAGTGAAGTTGATAGCAAATGAGAATTTGGTGAGCTCCTCTATAATAGCATTATAGCTACTGCTGTTTGTGTGGATGACCCCATATTTAAAACATTTCTCACACTGAATGCGCCAAATGGATTTTTGTATCAGAGGGGTCTGGATCTGCAAAAGAGACAAGGAGTCCTGTGGCACCTTATAGACTAACAGACGTATTGGAGCATAAGTTTTGGTGGGCATTCATGGGTGTTCACCCATGAAAGCTTATGCTCCAATACATCTGTTAGTCTATAAGGTGCCACAGAACTCCTTATCTCTTAAGTGGATTTTTATAACCCAAGCTGAAGTCCATGGAGTTTAGTAATTAATTTGATCCAACTTCAGATGTCATCTGAATCTATAGGGCAGGGAATGACCACTACTAGTGAAATGGGTAAAAGTGCTATGTTTATGGGTTTGTGAAAAGTGATTTTTTTTTTTACTTTTGCTTCAAATTACTTTGTGCAAATGAAAGGCAGTTCATGTGACAGAATCAGAAAGGTAGCCATATTAGTCTGGAATAGCAGAAGTGACAAAGAGTCCATGTGACAGAATTAGCTGATTTTCATCACAAGCAGCTGTTTTTTAATGGTGACAGGAAAATTTATTTGCAAAAATTGTTGGCCTTTTCAGCTCAAGAAAATTTTGCCCAGAAGGGAAAAGCTATATCTGGTGAAAGAAACTTTGCTGTCAGTCAACTGTTGACTACAGTTACTGTATAACTTAAGTGCTGATGAGAGAAAACACAAAGATGAGTTCTTTGTTGCTGAGTTCCCTTTTCTTTTTCAAGCGTTTTTTTCCCCCCATTAATAATAAGTGGTAGTGCAGGCAGGTAGAGTTGTAGGAAACCAATATTTCTCACATGTTCTGAGTGGTCAGTGGGCAATGCTGACGGTAGAGTTTGAATGCAATTAGTGTCGCCCGACTTGCCTGCCTGAGCTCCTGGTGTCACGCTAAACTAGGTCCTTTCTGAAACCTGAAACTTTTTCTCCAGTTCCATTTGTATTACGTTCATCTCCCATTGTACTAACCACCATCACATTTTGAAACTTAACATTGCCTTTTATGCATTGGCTGAGGATTTATCCAGTACTAGTATTATTTATTTATATTACTGTAGCCTTGGTCACAGACCAGGACCCCACTGTGCTTGGTGCTGTACAAACACAGAACAAAAAGACAGTCTCTGTCCAAAGGGGTTTACAGTCTAAAGGAGAAGATTCTCTAACCTAAACACAACAGACGATTGTAAATCTTAAAAGCTGATAGGAGGGAAAGGGACCACATGGGAAGACAAATTCACTGCCACTTTAGCCCTTGCTTTCAGATATTTTGTTCTTCAAATGCAGCCTCTTCTGTTCTTGTAGAGATGCTTCCATAGAAAAGTCCGATTAGATTAGATCAGTGACTCTCAGACTTGTGCATTTTGTGGACTACTTTGTGAGACAGATCTACTCATGAACAAACTCTGCTCCTAATGCCACTATCTTCCTCCACCCCACCACCTTTTCTTTGTTCAAAAATGGTTCATGCAACAGGCCAACAAGAAGTGGTCCACAGACCAGTGTTAGAGAAACTCTGGTTTAGCTTGTTCTTGATGAACCCTGGCAGATATCTTCCTTTTGGGACTAACGTGCACTTAAAATATTTACCTCTCAATTTCTGCAGCCCTGCCCATTGTATTTAAGCAGCCCCTTCAGAATCAGGAGGCTGAGGAAGGAGGTACAGCCACGTTACGTTGTGAGCTGTCAAAACCAAACATTCCAGTGGAATGGAGGAGAGGAGACCTGGGGCTGCAGCCTAGCAATAAGTATGAAATGAAACAGAGGGAATGCATTGTAGAGCTCTTAATACGTAATCTACAAGTAGAAGATATAGGAGAATACAGCTGTGATATTGGGGAACAGGAAACGAAGGCTTCTTTATATGTGAAAGGTAGGTGATATGAGTCCCTTGCTGACTTCGCTCCTGAAACAATTGATTTACTTCAACACACAAAAGGAACATGATTAGATTATATATTTTTGGGATAAAATGATTTTTCCCCTTCCATCTTATTAATATTGTTTTAAAATAAAGTCACCCCGCACCATTGTCCTGAAGGGAACATTGGTATGGAAGAGGAGATGGTACTTTAAGAGATCGTATTTGTTTGTAGGAACTAGGACAGGGTCAGGCCAGACAGCTACAGGAGCATGCTCCTGTTGGGTTCTGGGAAGGTGGGTGGGCCCAGAGCTGTAGGATCCTCCTGTAGTACAGGAGAATGCTGGAAGGCAGATATATTAGCTCCAGGATAAGCAGGTCCCTTTTCCCTTGGTAACTGAACAGAGGTTACTCTAGATTAATTAGGATATCTGGGGCCGATCAAGGGCCTGCCAGAACCTGTTAAAAGCTTCCCTTCCAGCCAGAAAGGGGCATATGGTAGGTGCTGGGGGAGGAGAGCAAGCTACTGGAGAGCTGGTCAGTGCAGACGCTGACAAGCCTTAGGAGAGAAGCCACACAGGTACAGAGGCGAAGGGCAGGAGAATCCCTGCCTAACAGGGTGGATGGTCCTTCTGGGCCCCGGAGGTCTGACGGAAGAGACTCTGCCAGAGGAGAGAGACTGAACCGGGTGTCTGGTCTGTTGCCACCATGACCGGAGGGGCTACCAGAGACTGAGAGGCACTTCCCTCCCCATGAGGGAGTCTGGGAGGGACCCTGCTCTGACAGATTGTGGACAATAAACCCAGGAGCCTGTGGAAAATTCTGAGGGAAAAGAGGAATACCCCAGTCTGCTGCTAAATGGAAGGGTGGGACCCACTGAGTCAGAGAGGAAGCTTTGTCACAGAGCATGTAACTGTTGGCTTGTAACGTGAGTAACTTTCCCATACATTTGGGAACAGTTTAAGAGAGAAACTCTGCAATGATTCAACATAATGTCACTGGGCATTTGCCTTGATGCACCACTGATGTCCTCTTCAATATTAAACTAAAGCAAAGTTCTCCATCTACTAACTGGAATGAGGCCAGCGTGGGATTTTCCCAGGGTCTGGCCCTAGGAAGATTCATTTTTGAATACCAACATATCTCTGGGATTGGTTCAAAGTTAATTTTGCTCAAAGAATTCAACCAAGGGAAGGTGTAAAGTCAAAGAGTACTTGAAGGAAACTTCAGAATTGCAGACAGCCTCTTTTGAATGTGATAGAATCAGTTACCATTGTCATGTACAAGTTGGCAGTATACCTTCTACAATAGTGATTTTGGGGATATTTTTAAAAAACAGGCGCTACCTTTCCCACAACGTCAGTGTCTGGTTATGTTAACAGGTACTTGATTTGGGGTTAAATAAAAGCCCCTGTTTTTTTCCCTTTCCTTTTAGCCCTCCCAGTGCTTTTCAAAAAGGAGCTCAAGGACAAGGAAGTGGAAGAAGGAACTACCGTAAAACTCCAGTGTGAGCTGACAAAGGCCACAACTTCTGTGCAGTGGAGGAAAGGCGCCATGGACCTCTTTCCATGTGCCAAATATGAAATGAAATTAGAGGGTCTGGTAGCTGAACTTGTGATCCATAACACAGAACCAGAAGACACATCTGATTACACCTGTGATACTGGAGATCAACAGAGCAGAGCCAACCTCAGAGTGAATGGTTAGCATTGCCCCAAATGGGGCGCACTTTACAAACATGATCAGTGACATGTTAGAGAAGTTACTCTGAATTATTTTTTGTGAATACATCAAAGTAGAAATAAGTTGAATGAGGGATAAGCAGATATAAAACCATGAATCGGAATGCACAAAAGTTGATTATGGAGGGACATTTTTAGAATGCCTGTTAGGGTGCATAATTCACTGCATATAAGTGACCACCTTGTGTCCCTCGAGTATTAACAGTTGCAAGAAAATTCAGACTATGTGAGGACTCTTTATTTTAACAAATATTAATTCTTCAGATCTGGTAGTTTGGATTATTTTCTAGTCCAGTGCAGCAATAGAATCATTAAGCATAAACAAGTTGTATAAACACTTTGATTACCTACTGATTTTCGTATTTAATAAAATGCAGTGAAAATCATGGGTGGCTGGTTGCATAATTAACTTGCCTCAGCAGTTCAGTGGCTGTTGTTCAAGTAGCTGGATGGAATTCGTTCCAATACAATAGTGCTACATCTTCTGCAAGGGGTTATTGTTGAGAGTCTAAGGATTTTGGAAGGATAGTGGTGCAACAGAACATATGTTTAAGGTCTGATTTCTCCTCTTTCTCAAGTTGGTGTAAATCAGGAGTAACTCCATTAAAGTCAATGGAGTTGCACTGGTGTTAGTAAGAAGAGTATACTCTGTATTTAGAATGAATGCTAATAGTGCACCCTGACTCCAAATGCTATCTTCTACATCACAAGAAGGCTCATAATAGAGATCCTTCTGATAAAGAACCCCCTGAACTTTGTGTGGGATAAAAGCTTGAGGTAAATTGCCCTGAGCTTGATTTTCTTTATGTACTGGGATCACAAGTGGTTTATTTAGCTTTGACATTATTAAATGCATATTTGTCCTACAGCATGAGGCCCCAGACAGCCAGCCTCCTTGTGTTGGACTGCATCTGGGTTCATCTTTTTACATACAAGCGCATCGCTAGTAGATTGCCTATTGACTGTTCTTGACTCCACAGCCATTAAACCTCTGTTCAAGCAACAGCTAAAGAATGAGGAAGTGGAAGAGGGAGGAATGGTCAAGCTACTCTGTGAGCTCACAATAACTAACGCCATGGTAGAGTGGAGGAAAGATGGCAAGGTGCTTCAGTCAAGTTCCAAGTATGGAATCAGACAGGATGGTGCTATTCATGAGTTATGTATTCAACATCTGGAGCCTAAAGACACCGGAGAGTATTCCTGCATTGCTGGGGATGAGACAACCTCTTCAATGCTGACTGTGAAAGGTAAGAGCCTTTTACTGTGGGGTTGCTTTTCGGTACAAGATGGTGAGATTTCACATTATAATAGTTACTGCTTATAACACAGTTTTTCATCTTCAAAAGACGACTGAAAGAGTTGTCACAAGGTAGTTGCAGATCTTCAGGTCTCATGCTGAGTGAGTATGGCAAGTGTGAAGATACTGAAGTGTCACTACCGAAGACAGAGTTTTCTTGTGGGTTCATCCAAGACCATGAAACAAACTCCCACAGTATCTAAAAACTACCTTCCACCTCACTACTTTCCATGCAAAGTTCAAGTCAAGCTTCTTTTGGCATTGCTTTTAATAATATTAACACATAGTCCTGAGAAGGGACATGGTAACAGTTTTCAAGTACATAAAAATTTGTTACAAGGAGGAGGGAGAAAAATTGTTGTTCTTAACCTTGGAGGATAGGACAAGAAGCAAGAGGCTTAAATTGCAGCAAGGGTGGTTTAGGTTTCAGCATGGTTTCTGTAAAGGGAAATCATGTTTTACTAATCTATTAGAGTTCTTTGAAGGGGTCAACAAACATGTGGACAAGGGGGATCCAGTGGACATAGTGTACTTAGATTTCCAGAAAGCCTTTGACAAGGTCCCTCACCAAAGGCTCTTACGTAAATTAAGTTGTCATGGGATAAGAGGGAAGATCCTTTCATGAATTGAGAACTGGTTAAAAGACAGGGAACAAAGGGTAGGAATAAATGGTAAATTTTCAGAATGGAGAGGGGTAACTAGTGGTGTTCCCCAAGGGTCAGTCCTAGGACCAATCCTATTCAACTTATTCATCAATGATTTGGAGGAAGGGGTAAACAGTGAGGTGGCAAAGTTTGCAGATGATACTAAACTGCTCAAAATAGTTAAGACCCAAGCAGACTGTGAAGAACTTCAAAAAGATCTCACAAAACTAAGTGTTTGGGCAACAAAATGGCAAATGAAATTTAATGTGGATAAATGTAAAGTAATGCACTTTGGAAAAAATAACCCCAGCTATACGTACAATATGATGGGGACTAATTTAGCTACAACTATTCAGGAAAAAGATCTTGGAGTCATCGTGGATAGTTCTCTGAAGACGTCCATGCAGTGTGCAGCGGCAGTCAAAAAAGCAAACAGGATGTTAGGAATCATTAAAAAAAGGATAGAAAATAAGATGGAGAATATCTTATTGCCCCTATACATATCCATGGTGCGCCTACATCTTGATTACTGTGTACAAATGTGGTTTCCTCACCTCAAAAAGAATATACTGGCATTAGAAAAGGTTCAGAGAAGGGCAACTAAAATGATTAGGGGATTGGAACAGGTCCCATATGAGGAGAGATTAAAGAGGCTAGGAACTTTTAGCCTGGAAAAGAGGAGACTAAGGGGGGATATGATAGAGGTATATAAAATTATGAGTGGCATGGAGAAAGTGAATAAGGAAAAGTTATTTACTTGTTCGCATAATAGCAGAACTAGGGGCCACCCATTGAAATTAGTAGGCAGCAAATTTAAAACAAATAAAAGGAAGTTCTTCTTCACACAGCGCACAGTCAACCTGTGGAACTCCTTGCCTGAGGAGGCTGTGAAGGCTAGGACTATAACAGGGTTTAAAAGAGAACTGGATAAATTCATGGAGGTTAAGTCCATTAATGGCTATTAGCCAGGCTGGGTAAGGAATGGTGTCCCTAGCCTCTCTTTGTCAGAGGGAGGTGATGGATGGCAGGAGAGAGATCACTTGATCTTTACCTGTTAGGTTCACTCACTCCGGGGCACCTGGCACTGGCCACTGTTGGAAGACAGGATACTGGGCTAGATGGACCTTTGGTCTGACCCAGTATGGCCCTTCTTATGTTCTTAGGTTGGACATTAGGAAAAACATTTTAACTGTCAGAGTGGTTAAGCACTGGAATAAAATGCCCATGGAGGTAGTGGAATCTCCATCACTGGAGATTTTTAAGAGCAGGTTGGACAAATACCTGTCAGGGATGGTCTAGATAATATTTAGTCCTGCCTTGAGGGCAGGGGACTGGACTAGATGATCTCTCGAGGTCCCTTCCAGTTCTGTGATTCTGTGATAGCACATGGTGCACTGTTTTAAGACGAATGCATAATTTTATCCTTCGAGAGAGGAAGAGAGAGAGAACTACATGTGAAAGATGTTGGCCAGGTCACTTAATGCATCTAGACAGTGCTCAGATACCAATGTGATGGACATGTTAGAACCAACCTAGAACAGTTTTCGAGAATTGTGATGAGCTGCTCTTGTGTTTTTGGTCCATGTGCAGCCATTTATTCTTTCACTAATGGACATTGCAACATTTGTAGAGCCTGATGTGACCATAGTCAGTGGCCTGAAGAATGTGGTGGTGTTTGAAGAGGAAGACGCTCTGTTTCAGTGCCAGGTTTCTCATGACAATGCAAGGGACGTGGAGTGGAAGCTACAGGACGTCGCTCTGCAGAGCAATGAAATGAATGAGATCTCTGTTGAAAAAGGGAAAATTCACACACTTAGACTGAGGAAAGTCACCCAGCAGGATACTGGCACCATCACTTTCAGAGTGGGGCCCTATGTGTCCACAGCAGAGCTCACAGTAAAAGGTAACAAGATCCGTGGCCTGGGTGAGAAGCTGGTGTGGGTGAGTGCAGCTTCTCAAGGTGTCATCCGTGTACAATGAGGGAACTGCTGTTATCAAATGAGATTACCGAGGATGATTAGGGTCAGGATTTTGATAAAACCTTCTCTCCATTTCGTAGTGCCATTCTCTCCCTAAATGCCCCTTCATAGCTGCAAAGAACTTTGCACTTGCAAAATCAAACTGTATTCCCTTCCTGTACTTATTAACCATGACATCGAGCCAGCCAAAATACTGATTAACGTTTCATTACAATATGATATGTTTAAGAGATGTTGTCAAGTAGCTTAGGTCCAAAATGCAGGCTTTGGCTTCAAAAATAGTTTTACAAAACCTCCATAGAAGTTAAAACACTTTTTAGTATTTAAGCATTCCGTTGCATCGTTTGCACGCCTGTTATTATGGGGACATAGCATTGTAAGGGGCTCAGTGGTTGACAATGTACTGTCAAAGACAGAATCTTGAAAAATAGACTAGAGTAATTACAAGCTCCTGCAATTCCATCCTCCATATATTTATAATTTCAGTACCGCTTCCAGTCTTTAAAGAGACTCTAAAGAACACAGAATTGGAGGAAGATGCTACAGCCATCCTGGAGTGCAAGATCTCTCAGCCCAATGTATCAGTGGAGTGGAGGAAGGGCTCCCAGGTGATTTCTCCAAGCTCCAAATATGAAATCAGGCAAGAGGGGACAATCCATACTTTAAAGATTTATAATTTAAAGCCAGAAGATTCAGGCAAATACACTTGTGATAACAGAAATCAGCAAACTACAGCCACTTTAACTGTCAAAGGTAGGTTTTTGAATGTTTTTTAAATGACATATTTGTTCAAGTTAACAAGCACAGTCCTACTTCTATCAGATACACTGGGCCATATCTTCAGCTGATACTTTGAATTCAGGGGAGCTATTATGATTTACACCTGCTGAAGTTCTATTCCCCTGTTTTTAGTAGTTACATTAAATATTTTTATGTACAGTCTAAGATACTGATTTACTTCCATTGCATGTTGCATATGACAGTGGTAATGGCCCCATACTGAATTCTCTTTGTGAACATCTAAACAGTTATGGAAATTTGTTACTGTGTACGTACATCCACTTTCATTTCTTATTTGGTTACTGTTGTAACTTTTAAAGTGAGCAGGTACTGATTTTACTCTGAGTATATGTTTGCAAACTACTTCTGTACACCTCTGTCAATGAACTTCATTGCTGAGTTGGGAGACCCCCTTCTAGTCCAGCTCTGGGCCTCTGCCCGGTTCATAGATTTTAAGGCCAGACGGGACCATCTAGTGATTCTAGTCTGACTTCCTGTATAACACCAGCCATAGAATTTCACCGTCATGCTCTATTGAACCCAATGATTATTCTGTCACCTCAATCCTGACGTTCAGAGTTCTCTATTGCATCGGCCTTAGTCAATATACACCAAAAAAAGAAAAGTATTATGCAAGGTAAGATAATGGTGTTGATGCTGCTCTCTCTTACACCAGTGTAAATCAAGAATTCCGCTTCAGTCAATAAAATTACGCAGATGTAAAAAATGATATGATCACTGTTAATAGCTTTGATAACTGCTCTTTGAGTATGGTCTTTCAACCAGTTGTACATCTACTTTATAGTGCTTTCATCTCAACCACATTTCCCTAGTTTGCTTATGAGAATGCCATGTGAGACTATATCCAGAGCCTTACTAAAATCAAGATATCTCATGTCTACTGCTTCCCCCCATTCACTTGGCCAGTAACCGTGTCAAAGAAGGAAATTAGGTTGATTAGGCATGATCTGTCCTTGACAAATCCATGTTGGCTGTGACTTATTACTCTATTATTATCTTCTAGGTGCTTACAAATTGATTGTTTAATAATTTGTTCCAGTATCTTTCCAGGTATCAAAGTTAGGCTGACTTGTCTCTAGTTGACTGTGTATTCTTTGTTCCTTTTTTTAAAAGAATAGGTACTATGTTCACTCTCTCCAGTCCTCTGGGACCTCATCTATCCTCCATGAGTTCTCAGAGATAATTGCTAATAGTTATGCGTTTCCTTCAGCTAGCTCCATAAATTCTCGAGGGTGGATTTCGTTAGGCCAAAGGTCCCCTAACTGTGTGATGTGCCTCCCTAGATGGGCATGGAGGAAGTTTAGGGGGTGGAGCATAGCTGGGGCTTGGGCCACTCCCCATAGGGGATGGGGAGGGAGCACCACCCAGCTCCTTTTATGGTTCTGGCTTCCGGCCCAGGGCCCAAGCTGCCAACCTTGTACCCGGGACTCCAGCTGCTGGCCTTGGCCCTGGCCAAGGCTCCGCCACCAGCTATGGCCCCAGCCTCAGCCCCCTTACTGCTGTCTGCAGAGGGGCAGCGGAGGGGCACGGACAGCAATGGGGAGGGGGTCACCAGGCAAAAAGTTGGGGGACCCCTGCATTAGGCCCTGCAGACTTGAATACATCTAACTTATTTAAATACCCCTTAACCTGTTCTTTCCCTATTCTGACTTGTGTTCCTTCCCCGTTATTGTTAATATTTGTGTTAAGTATCTGGTCACAATTAACTTTTTCAGTGGAGACTGAAGCAAAAAAGGCATTAAACACCTCAACCTTTTTGATGTCCTCCATTATTAGCTCTCTTTCCTGGCTAAGTAATGGACCTACAACTTCTCTTCTTCTCTGTCTTGCCTCTAATGTATTTATAGAATCTCTTCTTATTGCCTTTATGTCCCTTGCTAGGTGTAACTCATTTTGTTACTCAGTCTTCCTGATTTTGTCCTTACGTACTTGTGCTATACTTTTGTATCCATCCTTTGCAATTTGTCCATGCTTCCATTTTTTGTGGATTCCTTTAAGATTTTCAAATCATTATAGAACTTCTCATACAGCCGTCTTAGCTTCTTGTTATTCTTCCTATTTTTCCTTCTTATCGGGATAGTTTGCTATTGTGCCTGCATTCTTTTACCTTTAATATTAGATATGCTACAACAAAGAGTCGGTCACAAAGTTCAAGAGAAATGAAATGTTTCCAATTTCACAAAGAAATTTTCCCCATGAAAAATGTTCACCAGTTTTACCTACTATAATGTTGACTCCACATTCCAGGTATTGCTTGTGATACCAAGCAAGTCCCAATGCGGTTGTACTGTGAGTGGATGTACTGAATGGCATGATGCTTGACCTTGTTTCTTTGTCTATGAACCCAGCCATTCCAGCGCTTTTTGAACAAAAACTCCAGAACCAAGAAGCTGAGGAGGGCTCCACTGTCATCCTACACGCCGAGCTCTCAAAACCCAATGCCCCAGTGAAATGGAAAAAGGGTTCAGTCCTGCTCCAAGCTAGTGCCAAGTATGAGATGAGACAGAAGGGATCTACCGTGGAACTCCTAATTCATGACTTGCAACTGACAGACTTTGGAGACTACACTTGTGATTCTGGTGACGAGCAGACGACAGCATCCTTGTTGGTAAAAGGTGACAGAAAGATGATTTCTCCTTGTAGCCAGTTCTAGTTTAGTTTAAATGTGGCAATCATATTACTGGGATAGAAGACCAATGATTTATGAAGCATGTTAACCAAGGAATGCTGCTACCTGTCTAGTGATCATATGGTCACCACAATCTTTGGTGGCGTGGTAAGACTGGCAGTGATTGAGATAGACCAGCCAGCCAGTCTTACGGATCTGGCTAGATATCAATCCAGGTGGCACTCGATCTGCAAGGAGGCTACGTCCCTTTGGGATTTTCCTGAATGATGGATAAGGATAAAAGTATCAGTGCTCCACAGGATGCAAGGCTCAGGGACACTGGGCCAGTGAGCCCAGTCCCCCTGAGCCGAGCGCTGTTCAGTGTCATGTGTTTCTCATGACACACTCACTTGCAGTCCCCACGCCACAGGCTACCCTGCCTGCCAGCAGTCCTACTGGGTTTCTGCGCATCCAGTTGTGTTGCAGACAGAGAGACGGCATTCTGGGGCTGTCATGTCACTTGATCTTCAAGCGGCTTGTCTGTTATGCAGCCCCATCAACTGTTCCCTGGTCCTCCGCTGGTTTCCATGGGGCAGCAGTCAGGAGGAGGCAACAGAGTAAAAAGTGAGAGCAGTCCACTCTCCAGTCCCCACTGGCAACCCCCAAGCACAGCTGCCCCAAAACCTCACCCCAGCCATTACCCAGCTACTTCTCAGAGGCAGCCATCCCTCCTCATATCCACCCCAGACACCTCCAGAACCCACCCTCCCCTCTTATAGGCATCCACCGTCCATCCTTATTAGCTCTCCATACACTCTGAGAACCATAGTTCCCACCCATGTAAATCTCCACTTTCACTGTGTAGCCACAGGAGCATAATAATGGGCTGAACCAAAACTCAGGAGCTGATCCCTCAAACTTTGTGCTGTTCCAAACCGAAACCACATCTCTAAATCATACAGAGGTACTCATCTGTGCTCTGAATCAATACAAATAATTCCAGTTCTCCTTTCTTTGTGGAGTCTGATGTTCACAGCTGGGCAGATTAAAGGAAGATTCACGTTTCCTCATTTGTGCATTCAAATAAAAAAAACCCTTAAATCCCTAGTTGAGGCATCTGAGTTCCACCTTGACCACCCAAATGGAGAATTGGGTGTCAAATGTCAGTGCTCAGATTTTAAAATGGTCTCCTGTTTCTGGGCACTGTGAGGTGCTGATGTGGTCACCCTTGATTTCAGTTGGAGTTGTTGGGCTTCAGAACTCTGAAAAACAAGCGTTCTACATTTGTTCCCCATGTGGGTTTTTAAAATATGTATTTTGCATGGTGGGCTAAAGAAGTATCTTACAGGGTGCCGTGATTTCATGTAAACTCCACTTAGATCTACCAGTCTATGAAGGGTTCCAAGAGACTGGTGCTAACGGTGATGTGAAATGAATTAGTACGTTGTGCCTCTGGTGGGAAAAGGGTAAAAATGTTCACCATGCTATATGAAAAATAGAAGACCAGCTGTGAAGCAGGGACAAATTCAGATCAGAAAGTCAGGAAAAGACAGTCATTAATGAAGTGTAAATGTGTTTCCCTGTTTATCTTGGTTTAGCTTTGCCAGTGCTTTTTATACAACCACTCCAGAGTCAGCAAGCAGAAGAGGGTGGCACCGTCACCCTGAGCTGTGAGCTCTCTAAACCCAGTGCCCCTGTGCGATGGAAGAAAGCCGGAAAAGTACTGCAACCGAGCAATAAGTACGAGATGAATCAAGTTGGCCCTGTGACTGAGCTGACAATCCATAACCTGAATGAGGCTGATGCTGGAGAATACACCTGTGATACAGGAGACCAACAAACCACAGCAGCCGTATATGTGAAAGGTAGGATCTGAACTCTCTTTTGATCAATTCCATTGGAAGTATCTGAACTGTGTTTAAAATCATGATCCTTGCACCATGACAAAATAGAGGTCTACAGCAGCATAGTGGGAAATCCCATTAACGTGATCCATGCCCAGTAGAATAGAGAGGAATTTGGCTGGTGATTTCAGAGGGTTTGGGGCCTTTAGGAGTTCTAGGGCTTCACATTAATATTACTGAGCCACAATGTGTAATCTTTCTGTTAGAAATATGTGTATATTGTATTATATTATTATAATATACAAATTATTATATTATTATTTGTAAGGCAACTCATGATCAAAGGATTCTGGGTACTCTTTGGGCATGAGTTGCCTTACAAATAATAATATAATAATAATGCCTAAAGATGGGGTAAGATGCTTGAAAATGGATTTAAAACAGTTGTAACTTTTTCGATCAAAGAGCCGGAAGCGAGCATAGAGGAGGTGCTAAAGGACGTCATCTTGTATGAAGGAGAAGATGCAGTGTTTAAGTGCAAGGTGTCTCGGGAGAAAGCTCGAGATGTGCACTGGTCCCTGGGTGGAGTACCACTCCAGCCCAATGAAATGAACGAGATAACAGTTCAAGGGAAGCTTCATACTTTGACTCTGAGGAGGGTGACCCTAGAAGACTCTGGTTCTGTCAGTATCCGAGTGGGGCAACATACCTCAGAGGCACAGCTAACAGTCCAAGGTAAGTAAACAGTCCCTTTGAGATAACTATTGTTTCAGTTCTATAAGAGGGTTGTTTCTGTAAACAATTCTATGTACAGTCACCATGATAACCAAGTACTTTTCTATAAACCTCCCACATACGCTGGCATTGGATACTACTTGCTCGTTCTTTTACAAGCTGTACAAAGCCTTTCATGTTATGGTACAAAATAAAAAGTAATCTTAAAGGTTGGTCAGCACAATGTGCCACCATGTTTGTTTTTCTTTTATCTCATTTTACAGTGCAAATATAGGAGTCAGTTCTGATTTCGGCTATATCAGTTTGACACTGATGTAAGCACAGAATCAGAGCCATTATTATTTTGTTTTTTTCCTCCAAATCTTCCGTTTCATAGAGTTTGATTGTGATGTCATAGCACGTTGGTGTAAAATCATATTAGATCATCAGAATCAGGGCCATTATATTGTCTCCTCCCGTTCATTCCCCTCTCTCTCTCCTCTTGATTAGAGTGTATAAATATCTTCACTATGAGAAAGTACCTGGTACTAAAATGCTCTTTAATTTAGGTAAGAAAGGCTTCATGAGACAAAACACTAGAAAAGGTACTGTGGGGAACAATCTCTCATGGGAAGAGCAAGTGACTTTTATCACACTTCATGGGTTCACAATCTTTTTCATAGCACAGACCACATCCAAACCGACAGGTTGTCTTGTGGAAACCTCCTCTCCAATTCACAATAGCATAACATTATCGTGGCAACTAGAGTAAATGCTTACATGGAAAATCAATATTAGGAAAGTTATTTAGTTTAAATTTTTAGCTTCTTTTCTTGCAATCTAGCAGGTGGCAACAAATAGGAGAGTTAGAATCATAGATGTGTAGATTTTAAGGCCAGAAGGGACCATTAGATCATCTGGTTTGACCTCCTGTATAACACAGGCCAGAGAATCCCACACAGTTACTCCTATATTGAGCTCAATAGCTTGTGTGGGACTAAATCATACCTTCCAAAAAAGACAAGTCATGATCTGAAGTCTTCAAGAGATGGAGAATCCACCTTCAATGTTAAATTTGTGCCTTATTCCCAATTTGAATTTGTCTGGCTTTAACTTCCAGCTATTCATTTGTGTTAAACCTTTCTTACCTAGATTAAAGAGCATTTTAGCGCCAGGTATTTTCTCATAGTGAAGGTTTTTATACACGCTAATCAAGTCGACTCTTGGTCTTCTTTTTGATAAGCTAAACAGATTGAGCTCTTAGAATCACAGAATCATAGACTAATAGGGTTGGAAGAGACCTCAGGAGGTCATCTAGTCCAACCCTCTGCTCAAAGCAGGACCAACACCAACTTATCTTGAAGTCTTTCATTGAAAGGTGTTTTTTTCCCCAGCCTTTGAATCATTTTGGGGGTTCTTCTCTGCACCCTCTGTGATTTTTTTTAACATCATTTTTAATACATAGACACTGGAACAGGACACAGTCTTCCAGTATTGGTTGCACCAATCCCTAAATCCATTTCAGAGTCACTGCTTTCCAGAATACAGTTCCCTGTTCTGTAGGTATGACCTTACCTTTAGCTGTTTTAAAATGTGATCCTGTGTATGGAAACATGAAATCTGAGAATTAAATCATGAGCTGCTGTGCATTTCTTATGATAACCTGTATTCAAGCATCCGACGAAGTGGGTATTAGCCCACGAGAGCTTATGCTCTAAAACTTTAGTTAGTCTTTAAGGTGCCACAGGACTCTCTGTCACTTCTGCAATGCCAGACTAACACGGCTACCCCTCTGATTCTGTATTCAAGAGTTTCCTATCTACATGCCTGATTATACTTGTGCAAAATGCTTTTATTCCCCTTTCTACAGTTGCTCCAGCCATATTTGTAAAGTTGCTTGAGAACCAGGAACTGCAAGAGAGTGACACTGCAAAACTAGGGTGTGAGCTATCCAAGCCCAACATCCCAGTGGAATGGAAGAAAGCTTCGTCTGTGATCAGGTCCAGTACAAAGTTTGAAATCAAGAGGGAAGGGAATGTACATACTCTGACCATCCATGATTTAAAACCTGAGGACTCAGGGGAGTATAGCTGTAATACAGTTGACAGGAAGACCACTGCCAGACTAGATGTTAAAGGTGAGAAGGTGTCTCCAGAGTGCCATGCTCTGAAGCCATTCTTAAAATGTGATTTTTTAATCTCTGCAGGTGTTTGTGCTCTGGGATTGCTCCTCTTGCACTCAAGGATTTCATTTTGGGGGTGTAGAAAACAATCTTGCTTTGAGTAATTGTTGTTAAGAATTTTTTGTCAAAATTATTTTTGAGAGAGATGCGGTTTCTGCAAAATGGGAATTTTTCCATAGGAAAATTTGCTGAAATTTTTGGTTTTCTGTTGGGAAAATCTAAACTAAATATTTCATTTCAGATTGGGTCACCATTAAACTGCATCTCCCTAACATGCTATGGTGCCTCATGGGAGTTGTAGCTTGGGTGCATCATGTTCCCATTCTCCCTTATAGGCTGGACTCCCTAGCTGGACTACATCTCCCATGATCTCCCTTCTAATTTAGCCATGTAGTGCATGATGAGTCACTAGACTCCAGTGAATCATGGGACCTGTAGTCAAGCTAGAGGCCCAGCCAGTAAGGAGGAATGAGGGCACAACATCGCATGGCACCTTAGACAGGTGCAGTTTGATGCTGACATGGCTTGAAACAAAACATGTTGATTTGGGAATGTCAGAACATTTCATTTTGGTTGAAAGTGTCAAAATGAACATTTTTATATTTCCAAATTTTTTTTAGACTTTTTTTGTTTCACACAAGTCCCTGTTTTGATTTTGCACTCCAATTCTGGATGAAAACAAATGTTGAAATATCAGAATTTTCCATAGGGCAGAAATTCTGATCTTTGCTCAGCTCTAGTAATTATTCATCTGCAGTGGTAGAGATTATAGAATGTATATGCAATCAGCAATTTTACCTTAAAATTGGACTATATTTAGAATTGCAGCATTACTCATTAAAAATTAGCCATTTATAAGTACTGTAAATGAAATGATGGCTTGTTCAACAATTTTAGTCTCCTTTTTTTAAAAAAAATGGTTAAACCTATCTTATGTTTCAGATGAACAGAGCTCCAGTCCAAAATGCCCTGGCTTCTTATTTTGGTTTTCACCACAAATGTGACTGACAAAACTTTGCAAACCAAATTTAGCCAGTAGAGATTTGACCAACAGAGATGGGTCAAAACTAGAGCAACTTATTCAGACCCCACTACTCCAAATTTGGAGGTCCAGATAAATTGAATCTGGATTTGAATCAGACATTCTTCTGATTTTTTAGAACTGAAACCTGACCAATATTATGTGAAATCAACCCCCCCTTTCCTATTGGAATCCCTTCATCAGTTGGAATGACTTGTTAAGATACAGGTATTAAATTATCCCCAGTACAAACTACTTTGCAAAACTCTATTGCCAACTCACAACAAATAGTTGATCTACCAGAGAATTGTCAACAATTCTGACATGACTATAGGCCAGGTTCTATCGTTGCTTGCATTTTTACACCCTGACTGGGAGTAAATTGAGGCAGAATTTGGCCTGTTATCTTTAGAAATTCCATTATTGTTCAAACTGTTATCAGTTCATTTTTTTAACAAAGCAAACCTCCTCTCTTGTTTTGCTTAAATCACGCCGTCAGCCCTACCTGTGCTTTTCAAACGTTGGCTCCAAAATGAGGAAGTCGAGGAAGGGTGTACGGCCGCGCTGCGCTGCGAGCTGACAAAGCCAAGCGCTCCAGTTGAGTGGAGGAAAGGCAACGTGGTGCTGCAGTCAAGTGACAAGTATGAGCTCCGGCAAGAGGGGACTTTTGTTGAGCTGTTTGTTTATGACGTGGAACGTCAGGATGCTGGGGAGTACACATGTGATTCAGGAGATCAGCAAACCACTGCGGCACTGCTAGTAACAGGTAGGAAAAGGCTTGATTTATGGTAGATAATCATAAAAAGCCCTGGCTGTCCTCCAAAATTGGTAAAATGGAAGTTTCACTGATCCGCAGTGATCAATTGTTATTGTTTTGTCAGTGGCCAGTCCCTATGGGGCTTCGGCCATACTGCGAGACTTGAAGCACTGTAGTGGGATAGCATTTCCGGTTTTCCATGTCTCTCAACCCCAACTAGCAACTACCCAGAGAGAGGCTGCCAGAAGGGGAGCTGTGATGAATGGAATGGCTCAGTAAGCCTCGAGCCAGTTCTCCACTACCTGCCGGATCGGTCGGTAAAGATCGGTCTTTCAGGGATCGATTTATCGCATCTCATCTAGATATGATAAATCGATCCCTGAGCGCTCTCCGTCGACTCCGGAACTCCACTGCAGCTAGAGGCGCAGGTGGAGTTGACGGGGAGCTAATCAGCACCATGAAGATGCCGAGGTAATTCAGCTATTCATGTAGCTGAAGTTGCATATGTTAGGTCGATCCTCCCTGCCCCCAATGTGGACCAGGGCTTAGTAATTCACACTTGAGCCATCTCACTACAGTAGTTGCTTCTCCACTGCAGTGCCGCCAGTGCTTTTTAAAGAAGAACTGCGTAACGTCGAGGCAGAAGAACGGGGAACAGCTGTCCTGCAGTGTGAGATCTCCAAACCTGATGCCCTGGTGGAGTGGAGGAAAGGAGTGCTGGTACTTCAGCCCAGTGACAAGTATGAGATGCGGCAGAATGGCACCAATGTGGAGTTAATTATTCATGACTTGGAGGTTGAGGACTGTGGGCCCTACACCTGTAGCACTGGGTATGAGACGACCACAGGCTCTGTGTATGTACAAGGTAAGAATAAATCACTTCAAATTACCTCACATTTCTGGTTGAGTTCAAACAGGTGGCTCTTCAGTCAAGAGGCCAGATTTAGTCCTGATGTAAGTAGGTGCAACTCTACCAATTTCTGGCTTGATTTCAGTGATGTTGCACACTTTTATACCAAGCATGAATATGGACCAATGTTTATAATATAATGGACTTTTAAAACAATGACCATACTGTCTGTAAAATGGTATAACAACACCTGCTTAAATAACTATTTGCTTAGAGTGACTGCTTTGGAGATATTGAATACCATGTTGTTAATTGTTGTTATAGTTATTTTATAGCATTGTAAGTATACAGTAGACTCTCGATTATCCAGGATGATAGGGAAAAAATTAATCCTGGTTAACAAAATCCCGGATAATCACCATCCATAGGAAATATGAGGACAGGGGGGTTGGTTCACCAGCCACCCTGCGCCAGGCGAAGGGAGTGTTTGGGTTGTTTTTTTGCATGTGCTTGGGGCAGCAACAAAGCCAGAGCTGGCCCTGCGAGTTACGCGTATTTTTTTGACATTCTGGTTAATCCACAACCTGGTTAACCCAATCCTGGATAATCGAGAGTCTACTGTACACAGTACTTATATCACAGGGAAGATCCCTGGCATAAAGAGTTTACAATATTGGTGAAGATGACACCATACAGGACACCAATGAATGGATCACAAAATTCGTACTGTCCTCACATTGAAATAGTATGTCCGAACAAACACACTATGTTTGTCGGCAAGTGCATTGTTTATCTGAATGAGCGTAACAAGTTTATTTATGCAGGACAGTTTGAAAGTAGCTCACAATCTGTGACTCTATGAACTGTACTGTAGGTCAGTTCTGCAGAAGGAACGTGTATATGTTTGTCTTTTGTTTTCCCTTGGCGTACCTGTTTTCTTGCTCTGTTATACAGAAGAGGAGGCAGAGATAGTTTGTGGTTTAAAGAACACGGATGTATTTGCGGGTGAGTCGGCCACTTTCACCTGCGAGCTCTCGCGCCCGGGGGTGCAGAACGTACAATGGTGGCTCGATGGATCTCCCCTTCAGAACAGCTCTGTGAATGAAATCGCTGTGCGAAATGGAAAAATCCACACTTTGACCCTAAAGGACTTAGGGTCTGATGATTCGGGGATTGTGACTTTCAGAGCTGGGTCCCTCATATCTTCAGCTAAATTATTAATCAAAGGTATTTTTTTAAGAAAGATGCAGATGTCCATCCCCCAAATTACTCTCTATACTAGCACTCCTGCCTTCTGGTTACCCATATGAAATTCCTCTAAAATACTGTTATGTTATTAGTATTCTGCCAGTGGGATAATGTCTTCATAAGTAGTGGACTCTAGGATAGGGCCCAGGCTTACAACATTTACTCATGCAAGTTGTCCATATTCATGCAAGTAGACCTCTTGGTTTCAATAGGCCTACTTCTGTGAATAAGGATGACTCAAGTGATTAAGGGTTGTAGGAGAAGGCCTCTGGCTTTCTCCTGGTGGCACAGCCAGGGTTTATTCAAACTCTGGAAACAGATGGTGAGGATTTAGTCTTACCATGGTGGTACCTGGGTTTTGTGTCCTCCCCAGGACTATACAAGAATGATATTACCATAAATGCCACCCACTCGCATTAATGGGTGGGAGAACTTGATGGGGCCAACGATGAAAGGGTGATAGCCCCAGCAGCAAGGGAGGGAGACACTCGCTAATAGACAATAGGTAGCTCCCGCGATCCCCACTTGTGAGGCTCTGGCACCCATTGGCCAGCCAGGAGAGAGGAGTGCTGATTGGCCAGTGTTCCCCAGCACCCATTATTTAACCTGGTGAGGGGGCCATGCAGAGCATCTTTCGGCTCTGTTCCAGCAGCCCACCCTACCCACTCAAACTTGGAATGGGAACCTGGCCTGACAGATGCTGTGGGTCTAACTGATTGACCTGGATATTGGTGGTAGGCCTTGGGCTGATGTGATAGGGAGAGACCTTGCTGTCCGTATGTGCTAAGATCCCAACCCTGCTTTACCCTGTCGAGGAGGGAAGGGGATTGGACTCAATGAGCTGAGTCCTGGAGCCAGGCTGAGGAGAGCATACTGCACATTATGGGTTATAGGGTAGGAAGCCCTGTAACCCCTGCACTGGCATAGGAGAGTGTGGGAGATGGTTGGACAGCGCCCCTCCCCTGTCTTAAAGTTTAATAAAAGTTGCAGCCTGAAGCTTAATTCCATGCATGTGTTTGTCCTCGTTTTGCTGCTGTGGCCACATCAATATCACTTAACCGTCGCCCTGCTACTGCTCCACAAGACACGCAAATGCACATATTGGGCCTGATTCATCACTATGTGGCTGGAGTGTTGACATGGCATAATTCCATCAGCATCAATGCTAGGGAGCTCTTGTGCATGGGACTGCAGAACAAGTTGTGGTGCCTGGATGCCTCGCAGTGGAATAACACAGGCCATACAATTGTAGTAACACAATGGTGACTTGGGCCCATTCATTTGTTACCAATGTACTGCTGGTTAGTACTGTACCGGGAATGTTTTGCTTCTGTTGAACTGTTGCTGTTTTAGATTTGGTAAAGGTAGCCATGAACTGCAAATAAACCTGAGCTCAAGACTTTACAATAAGAAATCCCCTGCATGTATACGTCCTTTAGCATTCTCGGGAAAAACGGTGCCTTTGCTTTTGTACTGAGAACAAAATACATTTGTTCTTTCTTGTATTATTGGAAGAGGGTCATCTACCAGGAGGTGTAGAAGGTTAGTTACTCATTCCATTAAAATCGTCTTCTTTGTTGGGTCCTTTAACTAAAACAGGAGTAGTCAGAGATGGGTAATTGCAATCTGAAACAACCATCCATTTTCTGTGACACCATCAACTCCTCAGCCCTGAGCAGCAAGAATGGCCTCGGGACTTGCCATTGCATGTCTCACGAGGGGAACTGTGCCATTAAAAGCCATAATAGAGCCCTGAGGGAACAGAACTGAGCCTAGCAGGAGGAATCCAGCAGGCATCTCTGGGCTGCCTTTGCATGTCAAAACGTGCATACAATTTCCATTAACATCGGTGAGAGGAGCATTCTCTCAAAGGTCCATTTTAGCTGATTTTAGCCAGGCTGCAATGAGTTCTGCTCCTTAAGATAAGGCTACTTCTGGTTGAGACCTTCAATGACTACTAGTTCTTTCACCTAATTGATTACATAGCTTCTCAGTTACCAAGCCCTTTGTAGCCTAGCTGTGCTCCCAGAGATAAGGACTTCGATGGGAGTCTGATATTTCAATCACCATTCAGATTTTTGGTCAAACATTAATATCACCTGGAAATGCTCTGATGGAGGGGGAATACAAAGTAGCATCCAGGAAAGGGGTGGGCACACTACAGCCCACGGGCCACATCCAGCCCACGGGACCATCCTGCCCGGCCCCTGAGCTCCCAGCCAGGGAGGCTACCCTGGGCTCCTCCCCAGCCTTCCCCCCTCTCCCAGACTTCGCCACTGTGTGGGCAGGGCTGTGTGCTCCTGAGGGACAGCGTGGAAGCACATGTAGCTCTGTCCTGGCTGCCACTCTTAGTAACATGGTAAGGGGGTGGGGAACAGAGGGGGTTGGATAAGGGGCAGGGAGTCCTGGGGGGCAATCAGGGGTCAGAAACAAGGGGTTGGGGTTCTGGGAGGGTGGTTAGGAGAGGGGGGCCTTGGGAGGTGACAGTCAGGGGGCAAGGAACGGGGAATGGATTTGGATGGGTCAGGGATTCTGAAGGAGGCAGTCGGGGGGGAAGTGGGAACGGCTTTCATAGGGGGAGGGGCCAGGCTTTTTGGGCCCCCTTCCCTTCCCTTTGGGGCTAGCCTTCCCTACGTGTCCCTCCGTACAAGTTTGCAACCTGAATGTGGCCCTTGGGCCAAAACATTTGCCCACCCCTGTTCTGGGAGGATGCCCCATGCCTGCTTTTGAAGCTTGCAAAATCTTTGGTTTTGTTTTGCTTTCTTTACTGTATTGTATTACGCCTATAACCCTCTCCGCAATCTTCCACAGTTGTATTTTACAAGAAAGTAAGGACTGTCAAAATTCAAAAGCAATGGCATGGGTATCACCTTTCTCAGTAGGAGCCATCAGCTACCAGTATCATTCTAGGGTTTCTTGGGTACCTCAGTTCAAGATTTCAATGAGCCACGGGTACTAATGGTAGCATTGAGTTATCTATAGTAGAACCTCAGCGTTACGAACGCTTTGGGAATGGAGGTTGTCCGTAACATTGAAATATTCGTAACTCTGAACAAAACGTTCCGGTTGATCTTTCAAGTTTACAACTGAACATTGACTTCATACAGCAAAGGAAAAATGCTGCTTTTGACCATCTTAATTTAAATGAAACAAGCACAGAAACAGTTTCCATACCTTGTTAAAAAACATTTTAAAACTTTCTCTTCAATTTTTTAGTAATTTATGTTTAACACTGTACTATACTGTGTTTGCCTTTTTTTTTGGTCTCTTCTGCTGCCTGATTGCATACTTCCAGTTCCAAATGAGGTGTGTGGTTGACCGGTCAATTCGTAACTCAGAGGTTCTACTGTAGTTACATAATTAACTTTACAAATTAGCTAGTTAGATGGCTACATGCAATTGTTTGTGCCTGCAATTGTCTGTTTTATACACAGACCGACACAAGATCTGTCAAAACCTGGCCACTTCTCTTCTGTAGAGTGCCCACTCCGTGATATTTTGGGAGGTCGAGAATAGGGTTGCCCAACTGTGGTGCTGTGCTTGCCATACTGCCTGTGGGTTTCTGACAGGCTTTATGACCAGTGATAAGCTGGAATGCCTACTGTAATGATACATTTAATTTCAAGTAGCTTTCACAGTTTGTTCACATAGAGAAAGGCTCCTATGAACTTTCAGACAGGCCTGAGTATCACTGATGCAGTTTTCCTTTGGGCACCTAAAGTATCATAATAAAGGCACCATCATATCACATCCTGTTGGAAGCTATAGGTTCGTCACTGGAAAATTCCTGACCAGATTTAATCAGATGAACACATAGCCACATTGGGGTTCATTTTTGGTACAGATTTACCAGTTTAATTGGAGTCACTGGCCAATCTTGCTGAATATGTTCACTTTGACGTTTCAGTTTTTGTTTTAATCACTCAACCATCTTCTCAAGGCAGCTCACTCATCCCATTTCACTGTCTCAACCCCTGAGAAGATTCTGAGAAGCACTGACATACTCGAGAATGAACCACGTCCAGTGCTCCTTGGTGGAATGAGGGCTACTGTGATGTGTGTCATTGTGGGGAGGAAATGATGGAGATGGAGAGAATCCTAGTGGATGCTCTCCAAAGAAAAATAAACTTCCAGAATCTTAGTATAAGTCTTAGTTATTTCAGCTAAACCAATGGTTGTCAAACTATGAGGCAAATGTGTCAAGGGAGGTTTGAGGTGTGTGATTTTATTTAAGAGCTCTGTCAGTCTTGGGTGTCTGGGGCTTGTGCAGAAGGGCAGTGCACATCAGGGAGGCAGGAATAAGGGGGACAGCCAGAACCCCAGCACGGGAATGGGTTACCTAGGGAAGTGGTGGAATCTCCTTCCTTAGAGGTTTTTAAGGTCAGGCTTGACAAAGCCCTGGCTGGGATGATTTACTTGGGGATTGGTCCTGCTTTGAGCAGGGGGTTGGACTAGATGCCTCCTGAGGTCCCTTCCAATCCTGATATTCTATGATTCTATGATAGCTGAAGCCACACCACCAGGTCTTAGGCTCTCCTTCCACACCACTCCATCCCTCACCTGGGGTGACAGCAGCAGTGCAGCAGTAAAGGTGGCAATGGGACATTAAGTCTGCTGTGAAAAGTGATATTGACAAATATATCACTTTTCATGCTGCACACCCTTAATTCTGTGCTGCTGCTGGCATAGGGCTGCCTTCAGAGCTGGGCGCCTGGCTAGCAGCTGCTGCTCTCCACTCTACCTTCAGAGCTGGGTGGCAGTATATGTACTTGTGGGTAGCGGTCAGGGGGAGGGAGCACATAAATGACTACAGCCACAAAGAAGGGAAGCCTGATCAAACAAGTTTGAGAACCACTCATCTAAACTATCTGATGGTACAGCTATCCTAAAATACCCTGTTTGCTTCCACGCTGCTTGATGCTGACACAAGCCAACGCTAAATCTGCTAACCCGTCGCGCACCTGGGCAGCCTTATGCTTGTAATTTCATTTCATTTGCTTCCCACTCCACATGGGCTCTGTGCTTGACAACATCTAAGCTGCCCTTTCCAAAAGGATCCACTAACGCATGTCCCTCCTGACGTGTTGGTTGACAGATCCAACTATTGAGGTGGTCAGTCCCATGCGGGACATTACCGTTGATGAAGATGGCACAGCAGAGCTCATATGCCAGTACTCTAGGCCAGTGCAAGCCACATGGAAGAAAAATGATCAGGAAATTTCTGCTGATGGGCAACGAGTCATTATCGAGCAGGACTGGAATGTAGCCAAGCTAAAAATTAAACCTGCCCTTCCAGAAGACAGTGGCATCTATTCTTGTGAAGCTGGAAGCACTAAAGTGGTGGCTATGCTTGATGTTCAAGGTGAGGTCTTCCAGCACAGAAGGAAGACTACCATGGGGACCAAATGGCGACCAAGTGGTGAATCGCAGCCGCATCTGGCAATAAGTGACCAATCGTTACCTATTCATTGGATGTTCGTTCTAATATCAATAATATTGAGAAACAGTTTTGTGTTGATTTGAATTGAATGTGAAAATGTACAAAATTCAGTTGGAAACTAGTTCAGTTTAATGCCCCCTTATGGTTCCAAACATGTACAGGTGATCATGCCTGCTCTCCAATGAACTGAATTTGGTGGTAACGCTAATGAAATGGGATATGTTCTGCTGCATTATTGTCATGCTGCAGATGTGGTGTTCTTGGACTTGAAAAACAATTATATAGCACTTTTCACATACAAAGTGCTTTTAAAAATTAAGTAAAGGATAAAATGGCATTGTATTTTTTATTTTCAGTTAATGTAATCTACAGCCCCCCTTTCTTGAGTTTTATATCTATTTAAAATAATGATAACTTGTAAACCTCATGTAATTTGAAATTAGATATTGTAAGTGTCCCTGGGAGACAAAAAGTGGAAAAACAGTAGAAATATTATTTTTTATGTAGTTAAGTGTCTGTGATGGAAAAGATGAAGAGAGAAGCTTGATTCTTAGGTTTACAGAAAACAGTGTTTCAAGGTTTATTGTATCCTGTTCTTAAATTTTTCCCACCAAAGACTAAATCTTGTTTCCAATGAAGTTAATGAGAGTTTTGCCATTGATTTTAATAGGATCAGGATCTGGCCCCATATGTAACCTTTATTGGTCTAATTAACAGGGCTTTTTTTATATATGTCTTGGATTCAATTGCTCCAAGTCTGTATTCGAGTCACTATTTTCTGTCTCTATCTTGGGTACTTGTATTGCCTCCATTACTGTGCTACAAAAGTGCCGTGTAGTCTTTATTGCAATTACTTATTTTCAATTTAGGACAGAGTGGAAATGAATATATTTTAAAAAATAATTTTCCAAACATCACAGGGATGATTTTCAAAACGGCCAAAGAGATTTAGTAGCACAAAACCCATTGGCCTTAAATGGGAGTTGTGATACTGTGACCAGTAGACATTTCTGAAAATCTTCCTCCCTGGGTTTTTGAGACCAATCCAGCATTTGGTGGGTTTGGTGTTCCCATGTAAGGTGAAAGATACCTGATCTCAGTCTTAGAATTGATAATGCTTAAAATACTTCAAAGAAAATTTTAAAAAATTATAGAGATATACCTATCTTATGGAACTGGAAGGACCTTGAAAGGTCCCCTGCCTACGCTAGCAGGACCAAGTACTGTCCCCTGATAGATTTTTTTGCCCTAGATCCCTGAATGGCCCCCTCAAGGATTGAACTCACAACCCTGGGTTTAGCAGGCCAACACTCAACCACTGAGCTATCACTCCCCATTCTACATATGTTTGCCAGTATTAGCTAATTGAGGGAGCTGATCCACCGGTGCTCCAGGTAATGAACTTTCTTTGATTTTAGTAGGAGAACTAAACAGAACAACTACAGAGTGTGACCCACAGCCTGCCATTGAAAGCCTTTAAAGCATTGAAATATCCGAGTGATCAAAGCAAACAACAGTAGCGCCTACAGGATATAACGTTTTAATAACTAGTTTTCTGCTATTTGCACATGGAATTTTTGTTTTCAATTTCTGGGTACACTGTTATGATTAGAAATAATATTGTTTCTTATTTGGTTTCTGAATTGTGGGATTGGGCTCAGTTAAAAAGCCACATTATTATTTATTATAATGTTCTGCACTTTGGTAGCTCCTTCCATCTTAGGGTTTAAATCACTGACCAAGTATTAATGAATTTAGTCTTAAAACGTCCCGAGGGGCAGGGATCTGTAAGTATCAACGTTCTACATATGAGGAAGTGGAGCACAGAGAAATGAAAAGATATGGATACATTCACACAGGAATGCAGTCATGCCTCTAACTCGTCCTTTGCTGTAGGCACAAAACTATTGTTCTCTTTAAACATTCAAGTTGGAAAATTCTGGAACCTCAGAAAAACTGATTTGGCTTTGCTAGAGAATAAATAGTTCAATATCAATTTTCTAGGTGACAAGCAATTGCACTGGGTTAGAAGTTACAATGATTGATGTGGTTATTAAACAGGATTGATTGGCCCATTATTCCGGTGCTATTAGAACATTGATCATGATGATCATAGTATATAACTCATGAGAGTGTTGTGGGATTCAGTTTCTAAACTCTGCTCACCAAGCTTAGTGTACATAAATATGTACAGTAGTGTGTACATAAATGTGTCTGTGAAATTGACCTGGTGTGCACACAAACTGGGGATATGTGCATCAAACTAGTTAGTTGTGTACAACTATCAGTTGGTGCATGCAGTTGCAGTAGTTGTGTGCAAATGGGTTATGCACATCTATGCACATATTTGCACACACAATGGCCCTGACCCCAATACTCAGAATAGATATGCAGGTCCTGGACATAAGTCAGAAGAATTTGGTAATGATTAGAAAGCTACTACTAAAAATGTGTTACCAATGCAATAAATTGCAATTTTGCAAATGTCTTTTAATAGTACAGTTTGCAAAATCCCTTGCTGACTTAGATTACAAATATCTTTGCATTGACAGACCGTAGTCTTTTGCTAGAATAAGGACATATTTTGTATAAAAGGTGGTTAGATTTTAAGATGAGCTTCCTATCAGTTTCAAATCTCTCTAGCTATGATGTTAATTATACATATGGAGGAAGTTGGTAAGAAAAGATTCCTGTTGTGCACAAAAGGAAACTGGTTATAGCCTATATTCTTGGACTGTAGATGGCTTTTTGTATTAGTTTCCATTGAACAATTATTCCATTCATACGGACAATATGATTTCATCCTTAGTTTGTAAAAATATAGGTCAGGTTATTGGATACATGTTGAATAAAGCCCGAAGGAAACACCATGTTAGAGTTATTTTACTACTTGCTCAACCACATTGCTGTTGTGGATGTATTTTAAACATAATGTTGTGTTAGGATGCCATTGAAATTTAAAAGGAGAAACCACAAGTTAATTTTCCACATATATGCTCTAATATCAGCTTCCAGGTGATGGGAATTATATAGTGTGTTTAAGGTTCACTACCACTCGGCAGTGTGTAAGCAAAATAGCTAATGTTATTGATCATTTTCCCTTTCCATTAGCCAAGAACAGTATTGTCAAGGGTTTGGAGAATGTGGAAGCCATGGAAGGTGGCGAAGCTCTGTTTGAGTGCTACCTTTCCAAACCAGAGTGCTACAATTACAACTGGCTGATTGATGATGAGCCTGCCAAAACCACAGAAAACGTTGAGATGGTTTACTTTGAAAATGGACGCAGACATCTTCTCCTGTTGAAGAACCTCACTCCCCAGGACAGCTGCAGGGTGACTTTCCTGACTAGTGATGCTGTGACATCTGCATTCCTGACTGTGAAAGGTAACAATGACAGGCCTCTGCTTGGAGTGCTAGTTTTCTAGTTTGAAAGACTGGACAACCCAGAAAATATTTACTGAGTGCCAGAGGTGGATAGTTCATGAGTAGCTTAGGGCATGGGTTCCCTGCATTACTTCTGCTTCACACAGAGAAATCTTTTATTAAAATACTTTGTTTTGTGTGACAAGCACTTATCTGTAGGAAGTGACATATGCCACATCTCATCTAATGCTTATAAATTGTGCAAATTAGCTAGAAACAAGCAACATTTATACAGGGAGTGAATATTCTAATAGGTCACAGATACAGATATTTCAAGAGCTCACAGATTACAATTTACCTCATGATCATCATCATCATCATTATTGTTCTTATTGTTAATTACATTAGTTCCTGGAGGCCCCAGTCAGCTAGGCAATGCACAGACAGAGGATAAAAAGCAGTCACTGCCCCAAAGAGCTTTGAATCTATTGGCATACGAAGAGAACAAAGGGTGTACTGTATTAAACAAACGAATGGGGATGACCACAAGGTAAATGGTGAAACAGTCCCAACTAGGTTAAGTAGAGGGTTGCCAACCCTCCAGGTTTGGCCTGGAGTCTCCTGGAATCGGCAGTGACCTCCCGGGCACTATTGGAAGAAATCTGGGAGATTTTAATAGGCTATTTTAAGAAAATGACGTTGTCATGTTGGGGAAAAAAAATCTCACAGAATAGATTCAGTCAGAGTTGGCAACCCTATTAAGTAGAAATAGCAGCAGACTAAACAGCCTAGCCACTGCTGACTGATTTGCAAGCATCATGGCAAAGGTGAATATACTTTGAGCAACTTCTGTTGGCTGTGCAACATGACTATTTACATTTCTTTCTGCTACTTAGCAGAGGTGAATCCTTCTGAAACATGCTTTATCCATTTCTCTGTGCTCTGAGTATTCATCACTTGTGTTCCCATATTTTAGAACTTGCTTCTACATTCACTCATTATATATCTTGAATGATGTGGCACAACCAGAATAACCTCTATTCTTGTATGCTTTCCAGTGTGCTGTTTTCCTGAACTACACCTTAACCCATCTTATCATAGTATACTCATGAGCTTTGCAAAGCATTCTTGCTAGGAAGGAATGCTTCCATTTTTCAAAGGGACACCGAATCTCTCAGCCATGCAACATAATGAAATCATAGTTGCAGGATGTGTGTGTGGGGGAGGTGGGGATGGGAGAGGTTAGCTTCAGTTTTCTGCTTGCCCAATTTTGCTGAATCAGTTACATGCATCTACTGCTAATTACTAAACTAAATTTAGCCCTGGTGTAAACAGATGCAACTCCATTGAAACCAATGTCATTACCCATGATTGCACTATGAATACATGTGGCTCCTTTATGTATTTATTTCAGGTACTACCTCTCCATCTATGCTAACTGAGGTGCCCAAGTATGTGAACTCCTTTGTGCTAGTTATCTGTCAAACAATATGTCCTCCCTTGAATTCCGTTGTACAACTAGTCTGATCTTCATCTTTCCTGCATTGATCTGTAACCTCTTTGAATACTGCTTGTTCTTCTTGTATCTTGGAAACCAGTACAGGGCTATGTACAAACTCATTCAGCTGTTTGCCTTCCCTGATCATTCCTAATTTGTTCTCCCCTTTAGCCCTTACCTACTTCAGTTCAATGCCAAAGAGAAGATAAAGTGTGGCAGATTCATTTTTGTCTCTCTCTAGATTTTATGTAAAAAAAATACAGCCTTAATTTTGGTGAGCTGGCTTTAGAAAAAAATACAGCCTTAATTTTGGTGAGCTGGCTTTAGAAAAAAAAACAGCCTTAATTTTGGTGAGCTGGCTTTAGAAGGAGCCACTGTCAAATGCCTATTATTATGATTACACAAAATACCTTTCACATGGGCTGTCTGAAGAAACTGATGAGGATAAGATGGTGAGACGAGTTTCCAGGTACTGTGTTTCTCATATGGGCAGGCATTCCAAGCAGCCATACTCCACTGATGAAATCACAGGTGAGATGGGCAGGCCATGTCACCAGAATGTCAGTTGTTAAGTATACTGTGTCTTTCAGCCTTTCTTATAGTTCAGCTACTGGAAGTTCATTTCTTTTTTTGATTCATCAGAGTTTTCAACTGGTCTTTCATTTTCTTTTTTTTTCTCTTATCCATTTACATGCTTTCATATTTTTCCCATGTAAACCATGCAATCCTCCTCCCATGCTTCATAGTCCAGCTTGCTCTCCAAACCTTGTTGTAGTGTTTGTGTATCAACCCAAGGGTTGGTGGTGCATCAATGTCAAAAACCTAATTTTTAAACAGAGGTGGAACTTTTTCTTCTATCGTTCAAAGGTTCCTCACACAGTTTTGTTTCCCTCCAGTCTAACTTCTTGGTCAGGAATAGCATCCCTCAGCTGGACTGGGTAGCTCTACTCCCCCACAGCTCCTAATTCTTATCTGTCTATGGTGATCTTAGCTTCTTTTCTATTGTGATTGAACCGTACGTTTTCTGTAAAGGTATTGGTGCATCTTCCAGGCTTTCTACATTTCAGTCATTTCCCTCATCCGCTTCTCCTGCAGACAGAAATTCATCAAGCTCTTTATACAGGATGTAGAATTAAAATAATGTTTTGGGAACTCAGGGCTCTGCTAGATCTTTTATCTTCACGACATGCACAAAATCACTGTTTTTTGTTGGCGGGAAATGGACTCACAGTCACAGCTCGCACAGTTGGACAAAGTACCTATCTCAATCTCAGTTGTCCAACCAAATAATTTCAACTAGATATAAAGAGGGGCATGTTCCTTTATCTACTCAACATTTCTTTTAATTCTTAGGAGCATTAGTGCATCTGGCTGGCTACACTCTCTCAATCTCCATTTCACATCTGGGCACCGTGTGCCTCACAATGGTATGTGCCCAATGGCATGTTCCATGAAAAAAACTGAAGAGCTGATCCAGAGTAAACCCTAATTTATGTTAGTCGCCCTTAGTTCTACATTACCAGCTTGCAGGACTTAAACCCAGAGCATGGGAATAATTTTGTACAAAAAGTGAAATCCAACATCAAGATATCCACTCATGTCGCTTCCCCCAATGTCCTTCACTGAATTTCACTGGGGGAAAATAGTACAGTAGAGTAAAAGGTAGGAAAAAGAGGAACTGAATTCAAAGGACAAGGTCAGTCTTCTTGACAGCTCTTGACAACACTCACAAATCACTCAATAGGGAAAACATGGAAATATGGAGGTTGCAAGTGGAAAAGAAATTTAAGAACAAAATGTGAAACCATTTGAAGCCCCTTACTATTATTCTATTGATGTTCTTCTCTGTTTGAAAAGAGTAAAGGAAGGACATTGTTTCAGTTGTTTTTATTTGCTGGACAAACAAAAGAAGATTGTGAAGTGTTTTCCTTGAGTGGAAAACAGTGAGGGAATGAATCCTAAATCAAATTACAGAAAAGGGGAAAAGAGAGGGTGAGGATGAACCAGTGAAGTAAGTGTGGCCATGAAGGGAGATTACTAAAGCTTAGAAACTTTTTTAGTTTGTGCTTTATGGATGGTTATGCCCACAACACCAGCAAATGTGTGGAGTGTTATGAATTCACCCTCATTTCATGAATTTTGCTGCTATTTTCACCAAATGTCAGGAAATAGTCATCTTTTTCAGAGACAACTGCCATTTGCTTGGGCAAAACTCCCAAAACCCCCAAAACTCTTGGCTAAAACTGGGGAAAGGACCCTTTATAAAGGCACCTCTCCTGAAGCCTGTTGGCACAGAAGAACTCTAGTACTGGGACAGAGCCCCAGTGACTTTAAAGTGGTTCTGCACAAGTAAAGGGATCCACCTAGACATGGGCATGCAGAATCAGGGATAAAGCTGGACAAAACCAGGAGGCTGCAGCACACAGATCTGAAGGAGCTTTCCCGATAGCTTTGGTAGTCTAGCTTCTAAGATCTCGGTCACCTCTAACCAGATTGCATAACCTAGATCTCAGAAAACTCATCAGGCTCTTCTGCCAGCCCATGTGGTCCAGCTGTCAAAGGATTCAGCAGGAAGATTAAGTATAAATCTTGACACTTAATCTTTGCTTCAGTATCTTGGGGTTTGATTTCATATTTTTAACTGCAGGATGGCGCCTGGAAATTTTACAGCCTTTGGTTGACATTGAAGTCACTGCCGGGGACCAAGCTACACTGAGCTGTGTTTTAAGTGAAGCAGTGCCAGTCAGCGAAGTGGCTTGGTATATTAATGACGTGGATATCCAACCAGACGAGAACTGGGAAATACAGGCAGATGGAGACAGCTACAAACTGATCCTGAAGAAAGCCCAACCACATCATGCTGGAGAAGTGACTTTTGCTGCAAGGGATGCAATTGCATCAGCCACGTTATCTGTAGTAGGTAGGTTCATCCAGTGAATGAACTAGTCTATTCTAGCCATTGGCACTTGCACCACAGAGGGCAGGAGAAGAGACAATGGGTTCTAACTACAGCAGAGCAGATTTCGATTAAATCTTAGGAAAAACTTCTTGACTGTAAGAACAGCAGGACAATGCAACAGACGCTTCGGGAGGTCGTGGAAACTCCTTCACTGGAGGTTTTCGAACGGAGGCTGGAGCCTTCTGTCTTGGTTGGTTTAGACACAACCAATCCTGCATCTTGGCAGGGGGTTAGACTAGATGACCCTTCCCGGTCCCAGCCCATCGAACTGTATCACTTTGATTTTCTAACATCTGTGCTGTTTTCTGTTTCTCCTTTCCACAGGCACACACGCCAGCTTTCTCAGGTTGGATAAATTGCTGCTGTGCTATTCTGCTCTGACTGTCTCATGAAATGAAAATTAAACCAACTAGTGATGAGATCTTTTTTTCAGTGTTGCCTTAGCTGAAATCCACTATTTTGTAACCTACTGTTTCTCTATAAAGTATTAATTAGAACTGTACACACTTGTGGAGAAACCAATTATCTGAACAAGATCTGTTTTTGTTTAAAATAATACTCTACAAACTTACTCAATTTTCCCTAAGGCTGGTAACAGTCTGTGAGGAAAAATTACCAAGAAAATAAAAGCACTTCAAAATGTGCTATTTTGTTCTACAAAAACAATGAGGAGTCTGGTGGCACCTTCAAGACTAACAGATTTATTCTTCAGAAGTGCGTTTTTTACCCATAAAATCTTATATCCTAATAAATCTGTTAGTCATTAAGACGCCACTGGGCTCCTTGTTGTTTTTGTGAATACAGACTAACACGGCTACCCGTCTGATATTTTATTCTAGATTGTCATGGTCAATCTGATTGATGTATAGCAATACTTTACTTCACAATGCACAGGTATCTTGCTGTTCATATTTAATAACAAATTAACTGTTGACCTTTTAGGTCCTGTTTGTCATTATGGGACAAATTTTTAGTAATGGCTTCTGAATTTTAGGAACCTCACAATTGGGGTGTGTAAGGAAACAGCATTTATGTATGCAAAATGGGTTATTAGACTTTGGGAGCTGTAGATGTAAACGCAAAGAAGGAGCTGATAAATTTAGTATTTACCAACACTCTCACAGTCAAATTGGAGATTTTGGGTGCCCAAAATTAGAGGCCAGGTCACAGCCTAATTTGGCCCTTAATTTCAAAGTAAGAGGTACTGCAGCTCCACCTAGTGGCAAGTAATTTTCTTGGCAAATACCCATGTACTTTAAAGAGAGCTATTTCTGTCTTCTAAACCAATATTGCACATTAAATCGTTATGGATGTGCTAAGGGTAATGATTAGTCCTCAAGTAATCTGCAGGTACATGGCTCCAGTGTTGTCATGTGTTTATGCTTTATTTGCTGGTTTAAATGGAGAGTCACACAGTAGTCGCACGAGTATTGGAACAATTTCTGTGAGATTTATGAGAGTTCTTGTGCAACCCTGTGATAACTCCATTTACATTAGAGATGGACTGTAACTAAAGTTTGGGCCTGACCATCCTGGAGCTCTGGGCCCATTCTGACCTGATCTTTGGAGCTTTAGTCTCATCTCTACTTAGTCGTTGATTGGAAAAGGGGGCATTAAAAATCACAAGAATTGGGAAGGTTCCATGCTAAATGTTAGGAGCTCTAATGTGGTAGCAGCGAGTTTATTGCTTGTCACTAAAGCTGGGTGAATAATTGATGTTTTAGTTTGGCCTGGAAACCGCAAAACCAGGGAAAATATTCAGTTTGGTTCTGAAGACTTTCGGAAATGGTAGGCAAATCGGAAAAATTGATTTCAGGCCAGCAAATGTGTGTCCCCTTTATAGCCTTTAACCCAGTAGTTAGGATGCTTGTGAGAGACCAGGGTTTGAATTCCTTCTCTGAATCACATGGAGAGAAGATTTGAAGCCACGTATCCTACCTCCTAGATGAATGCCTTGATCAGCAGAGTGTAGTCATCCTTACATTCTCTCTCTCTCTCTCTCTCTCTCTCTCTCTGGCCCAATGACTATGTAAGTGTTTATACGAAGTGGAACAGCTTCAACAGGAGAGATTGAGAGCAGCCATACCTCAGAATAGCCTATAGCCAGGCTGCTCCCCTGGGAGGAGGAGACCTGCTCCAGAGGAAGGACTCGGGCTTGGGTCTCCCACATCTCGGGCATCTGACCTAACCTCTGGGCTAAGGACTGATTTAGACACACAGTTTGCTGGTCAGGAATTTTTTTTTTCCCAAACAGTATTAATTAGGTCATGTTCGCCAGTATTGGGTCAGCCAAAAATGCATTTTTGGGTGAATAAACTATTCACCCGAAAAATTCCACCTTGCTCTATATGTCACCCCCACCACAGATTATGGTACAGCACAGGTCTGCAGAGTGTTGTCAGTGGTGCGAAGATGTGTCTGATTTGGACACAACGCAGCTCCGATTCATGGTGAGAGAGATACTGAATGTGTCACTTAGATTTCTCCTTATTGCTTATAACGAGAGCTTATTTGTAATCTCACTAAACAGCGACTGCACTTATTTTATATATCATTGGAACTCTGTTGTGCCCTCAGGCCTCCCTGATCCCCCTGAAGATCCAGAGATTTTAAGTAAGAGCAGTCGCTCGATAACTCTGTCCTGGTTCACACCGCTGAGCGATGGTGGCTGTGCCATCATCGGCTACAATGTTGAGAGAAAAACCCCTGGTAGTGGCTGGCAGCAATGCAACAAGGAACTTATTCAAAACACCGAGTTTGTGGTGGACAGTCTCTCACCAGGTGAACCCTACAGATTCCGCATTTCAGCTGTAAACAAAGTTGGTGCTGGCGAACCAGTGTGTTTACCTCAAACTGTGCAGCTAGGTGAGAACTAGAGAAGTCCCGTAATGCACTGAGAGCTATTATAGGCCTGAGTTTCGCATGGCATGTCTGCTTCACACATTCAAGGGACCTCACATGAGAGCTAAGTACGCACACTGTAGCATATTTCGGTGTTTTGTAGCAAACACAAAATGCTGAGTCTGGGAGAGAAGGTTGGGTAAATTGTTTTGGACCGAAGCAAAGTGAAACCTGCCGTGTTGTTTATCTGCTTGACATCTTTCTCTCCATACCGCAGGACTCAGTCTCGTGCATCTCTGAGTTTTGTCTGATCAACATCGGATGCTTTTGTCATGAAGACTAGATGGAATGACTGAGGCAGGGCATGCTGGAATGGCTATATTACTGTGACTGAGGACACCCCAGACTTTTAGAGCTCATGCAAGGGAGAGGCAGTGTTTCCTCCTTAAAATGCCCCCCCCTCTGATATTTGTATATCTCTTGCAATTAAACACCTTGACAATGTACTTGTGGGTACCAATTCACAATTGCTTCAGGAAGAACAAGGACTACTTGGGGCACCTTAGAGACTGACAAATTTATTTGTGCACAAGCTTTCGTGGGCTAAATCCCACTTCATCAGATGTATAGATGTATTTGTATAATTGCCTCAGTGACTATTTGTGAAACCCCAGTGGTCACGGAAAGCTGTCATTTCAGTTACCTCTGCACTGTTTTCTTATAAAGCCCCTCTCTCTATGTTCTCTTGCAATGGTGCCTGTTTGCTTTGTATTGTTTTTTCTTATCTTTTTTGAAAACCCCTGATAAGTTAAATTCCTAAGAGGGGGAAAAGAACATTTAAAAAACATATTTGCCCTTGTTTCTTTCTTGGGTCAAGTCTGACTGAGCTCGGGTGCACTTTAAATACTGGTGCCATGCAGATGTCATGTTATTAGAAGGTCATCTATCAAAGTGATGAACATAACAAGGCATTTTCTCACTGTTTAAGTGCTTGGCTCAGTCACTAGTAACAAGAGTGAAGGTTTTATCCTGTCTTTCAAAAACTGATTGGGAGGCAGCTTTCAAAACCTTTTTTCTATGCTGGATCTTTTCTTCAAAAATGTAAGGGAGTGCCGATTCAGCTGGCTTTAAGCTCCTAATTCATACTTCTAGCGTATAGGAATTGTGAGGCTACTATGAGCTAGGGTCTGGGTGGGGTGTATGGGATGGTCTGTGAGACTTGGCAAAAGTTGGGTGATGACTAAGGCTAGGATTCTGTCCCATATAGTTTTAGACAGGTTGCGGGCAATAGAGAAGAATTCATGGAAAACCGTGATTTGCCCGTGAATTTTACTAAAAATGTCTGTGACAAAATGGAGAGCTCAGCTGCAGGGTCCCCATACCTCCCACACTGGCCCCGAACTTCCAGGGGTCCCCATAGCTCCCGGCCACCATGGGCAGCAGGGAGACCCTGCAGCTCCCAGCCCCCACAGGCTGATGTCACAGAGATCTCTGGAAGTCAATGATTCCGTGACTTCTGCGACCTCCATGACAAAATCGTAGCCTTAGTGATGACCTATAAGCACAGAAACATAAGGGGGGAAGTGCAATGGCTTCTGCATGTAGTTGTAAACACCTGTGATCTAATCTTGGAGAGCTTTAGAAGTTATAAACTCTAAATTACAGCAGTTTTCTATTTACCTTCCAATGATTGGCTGCAACAGTTGAACAAAGAGTTTAAATCACCAAAATTTAAAGCTTGGATGCTTCACAGTCTCTAATTTCCCCCCCGTTTTGGCGTCCATAAAACAGACAGGGGTGCAGTCATTGATTTTAATACCCTAATTTTTATAATTGCAGAGCCTCCATTTACCGTCACTTGTCCCTTAGTAGGCAAGTCGGTCTTAGAAGGGGAGGTGGCTGTCCTGGAATGTGAATTTTCAAGAGAGACCCAAGAGGCAATCTGGGTCAAAGGAAAAGAACAACTACAGCCTGGAGGGAGATATGAAATAAAGTCTGATGGCAAGAAGCAGATACTCATTATTCGTGCATTTAAACCTGAAGATCAAGGATTATACACCTGCATGATCTCTCCCGACATCAGATCCTCTGCCCTTCTGTCTCTTGAAGGTACAAAAAGTGTGTATTTAAGAGTTTTTATTAGTTCTAATTAATGCTCAATAACCTCTCCATTGTTAAGATTGGAATTCAGTTCCCATTATAAGCTCAATATTTGTCCGCCTGCTAAATCCACAAGCAAAGACATATCAGCCTCAAAATTAGGACATCATGTCTGTTGTCGAGGTAGAATTTGTTTATGGGTTTTGAAGTGGTCAGACAAGAATTTCCTTATCAGTGATGTGTTTAAAAATGGACACATTCACCAGAGTCCAAAACTTTTTTGCCACTTGCTAGTTAAGAGTAAAACTAAAACACACACACAAAAACAGAAGTGAGGCATTTTAGTTCACTGGTGTAATATAGCCACACCCTTGTGCTCAAGACTGTTGATTAAACTCTAATTGTAAGTCATTAAGATTTTAAATTGTGATGTCCAAGGGTCTCATTGGCTCCCACAGGCGTAAAAAGGGTCACCAGATGACTGCTGGAGACCTGCTGGTAAGCTTTTGTTTAAAGAAGGAAAGTAAGTTTCTAGCTCTTTTCCATGCAGAGATAGAGCTCACAGCGCAATCCGATGGATAAGAGAGGGTTCTCAGTGCAAGGAGTGCAATTGTTTCACAAAAACGAGTTTAATCGGATGAGCTGTAGGTAAATTAAAACACAATACGAATAATTGTGTTCACCACATTAAAAAATTCCTCAAATGCTTTTTTGCCCCATCCTCACTTGAGACCAAGAATGGTGGGAAAGAATTAAAATTGAGTTTATTGGATTCCTCAAAAGGGAGGGAAATCAAAGTCAAAGCACGGTAAGTGTATTTATTCCCCATGCAAGAAGCAACCATACGCTTTCATTCTGAATTATTTTCCTGTTAGGGAAAATGCGGGGAAGGAGCAAAAGTAAAGTCTCTGTGGGAGAGCACAGGGCATGGATCTCCTCTAGGACAGGCTGCTGCAACTCTGAGGCAGAGAGGCAGCTTTCTTACAAATTTAAAAAATTCTTAGATTGCAATTTCGACTTTCCCCAGTCAGTGCCAGGCACCTCTTAAGAATGCTACACTTTCCTAATGGCATTAGTAAAGTTGAAAGTACATAATGTAGATAAAAATAGTGTTTACAAAACCTTTTGTACTGAAAATATTTTTTTCTGTGCTGCCAGACAAATACATAAGGTGAAGAATGTGTGACTTCCTCTCAAATTCTCCAAGGAGAATCGGTGTGTTGTTACAATATATGTTTTCACCGATCTTCCACAGGTTGATCCAGGATGTAACATAAAACAAACATAAGGAAGGACTTTTTCCTCACAACACACAGTCAACTGGTGGAGTTCATTGCTAGGAAATGTTGTGAAGGCCAAACATATATCGGGGTTCAAAAAAGAATTGGATAAGTTCATGGAGGATAGGTCCATCAATGGCTATTGGCCAGGTTGATCAGGCACACAACTCCATGCTCTGGGTGTCCCTAGATCTCTGACTACCAGAAGCTGGGACTGGACAATAGGGGATGTATCATTGATAAATTACCCTGTTCTGTTCATTCTCTCTAAAGTGCCTGGCATTGGCCATTGTTGGAAGATAGGACACTGGGCTAGAAGAACCATTGGTCTGATCCAATATGGCCATTCTGATGTTCTTATTACCTCCGATAGCTTTCACTGCAGGTCCTGTGGGGCATTGTTTCCATGGAGTATGTTCAGCAGAAAGCTAGAAAACTTTTAGTTTCAGAAAGTGACTGCATATAAGAAGCTGAGTTAGACATTGTGGGGTTCGCACAGGCAAACAAAGGCAGGATTTGACCCATCACTTTTATGCATGGGGAGTGGGATTTATTCAAGGCTTTGCCATGTTTTCTTTCTAACGTATGTGATTTTTGCTTTATGACTAAAATGCAGTGGTTAATTTTAATTTCAGTGACATTTTACTGCCTAGATTTGGAGTAACATTTTCATGTGATTTTGCTTGCCTTATTCGCATGTTCCTTCTTACCGACTCACTAACGGAATTCCAATTAGTTCCCACAGTGGTACTGCCAAAAGAGGTAGCCCAAGAAGCACATGACGTGATTCAACTGGAAGAGATGGTGGATGGACATCTCCAGCCCAGCTTGCCACCCGAGGCTGCTCAGGAGGGGGACCTTCACCTCCTGTGGGAGGCTATTGCTAAGAAGCGAAGAATGAGCCGGGAGCCAACCCTGGATTCCATCAGTGAAGTGCCAGAAGAGGATGATAAACTTCATAAGCTGAAGAAGGACGAAGTGGAGTCTCATTATTACTCAGAAGAATATTCCACCTGTGATGAGCTGACTAAAACTGGAGAAGCAGACTTCTCCTTCACGAGCTCAGATGATGAGTCTAGGTCTGGGACGCCTTCACTAGTTAACTACCTTAAAAAGGCTGGTAAATCTACTGTTAGCATTGGTAGCAAGGTTCAGACGGTCTCCACCAGTAAATTCTGGAAACACTGGGAGCAGTCGGGCATCGAGACTCCTGAGTCTGCACTCCCTGCCAAGCCTGCTGAACCAGAAATCATGGAAGATTTAGATGATCCTTCCATGAACAAAGCAGCGGTGAAAATTCAAGCTGCTTTCAAAGGCTATAAAGTGAGGAAAGAGATCAAACAGCAGGAATGTCCCGTGTTTGCTGATACCTTGAAAGGTTTTTGTGGTGAGCCAGGTGGCACCCTCCACCTTGAGTGTGTGGCTCTTAGCAAAACCGACATGAAGGTCCGTTGGCTGAAAGACGATGAGGAACTTTCAGATGGGCGCCACTATCACATAGACAATTACAGTGATGGAACTTGCTCCTTGATTATCACTGGCCTGGACATGAAAGACACGGGGAAATATACCTGTGAGGCATCTAATAAGTTTGGGAAGGTTTCCCAGAGTGCGAAGGTGGTGGTTGGTACCCTGGCGCTGGATGCTGTTCGTAAACATAAGCAAGTGAAACGCCTCACCGACAGCGAAACGGAGAGCTCTTCCGGCAGCGAACTGGATGACGCCTTCCGTAAAGCAGGAAGGAGGCTTCACAAGCTCTTCAAGTCCAAGATCTCAACGGAAATGTCTGATGTGGAGGAGGAGCTCTTTGTCAGCGCGGATGAAGGGGATGTGGAGGTGGTAGATCACCAGACGTACCGCGAGGATGATCAATACATCTACATCAAGTTTGAAGTCTTGGCAGAAGCGAAAACAGCAGCCGGTCGGTTCAGAGACATGTTTGCTGCGCTGGGTATCCCAGTCGAGATTGACATCCTGGACCAAGACCTTAAAAAAATAGAGCTTCGCATAGGGAAAGCCACACCACCTGCTCCTGGGCAGATTCAGCCCTTGGTGAAAAAACCTCCACCACCTCTGCTGACTTCCGATACAGGTTAGCAAGGCATGCTAGCTTCTTCTTTAATAATCATATTTAGAGTCCACTCGGAAATTATTTTTCCCCACGACAGTTGTCTTTAAAGTTTGGGGGAGGGTTTAAAAACCTGAAAACAGAGATTTTTACTTTTTACTAAAATTTCCATTTAGTCAAAAGTCCTTTTTGCATTGTAAAAATGTTTTGAGGGAAAATTTTTTACTCACCCTAATAACAAAACACAGAATAGCATTCGTACAACGCTTTGAAAGCATCAGTTAACCAAGCAGTTCTGAGAACACCCCTTTGGGATAGGAAAGGATTCTCAGCCCATTTTACAGAGGGAGGGGCTTGCCCCATGCCTTAGCTTACAGTAGTGATGCTGCAGTGTCAGGAACAGCTATTGAAGAATAAATCCTTTTTATAGGATGATTTATTTGGGGGTTGGTCCTGCTTTGAACAGGACATTGGACTAGGTGACCTCCTGAGGCCCCTTCCAACCATGATATTCTATGATTCTATGATAAGGCAAATTCTACTGAGTAGATTTGGCGTGTGGGGTGGAAAGCGGTTTTCCCATTCCTTGAAGATTTCAGGATATCAAAACATTTTCCAATCTTAAGCTTGGGCAAAAAGCCAAAATCTTTGAAAATTTTCATGAACTGGAAATCCGGAAAAAAATCCTTTTCGGTCAATCTAACTGTTTTCTTTCAGTGATTTTGGAATGCTTTGTTTTGACAATTTCAAAACATTTTGTTTTGATTTTGACCATTTTCAATTTTTTTTTACTATTATTAACTGATGTTTTGAAACAAAACACTACTTAGAATTGGAAAACCAGACTTTGTCTTTTAGAAAATGTTGAAACTAAATCATTCAAAACAATTCAAACATTTTCCAAGTCATAAAACATATCAGAACTGACCCTATCATGCAAAACGTTTTGGTTTTGAGGAAGTGGCATTTGCTGATGAAAAAACATTTCACTGGAAAATACCCAGTGTCAACTATTTCTTCGCTGTTTATCTTATGGAGGAAGGCACCTGTCTATTATTTTAAAATATTCCATTTGGCATCACTGCAAGTCACTTCCTCTGACACACCACACAGCAGTGTTCTTGAAATGCATCTTTACCAATTAACATGGCTGATTGTTTCTTTTTCTCTCTTCCAACTGTACCGTATGCAGCTCCCATGTTCATAACTGAGCTTCAAAACCAAGAGGTGCAGGATGGCTACCCAGTCAGCTTTGACTGTGTTGTTATTGGCAAACCCTTACCCACGGTGCGCTGGTTCAAGGATGGGAAAGTTATTGAAGAAGACGACCATTATATGATCAATGAGGACCAGGAAGGGTGCCACCAACTGATCATCACCGCCGTGGTGCCTACGGACATGGGTGTCTACCGCTGCCTTGCTGAAAACAACATGGGAGTTTCTTCAAGCAAGGCAGAGCTGCGAGTGGACTGTGAGTCTTGAGGAATGATTGAAAAGCCTGAATATTATGAAACAAAATGTTTCATAATATTAATGGGGACATGCGTGGTATTTGAATAAGATGCATATTTGTATGTTTGTTATAATATTATGCATAATATTAATAGGGGCAAGTGAATGGTGTTGAATAAACATACATGTTTATTCTGGCTGCTCTGAATAAGTGAATCTCATTGGCAGGAAAATGGCACCTGAGAGGTAATATCAGTTCACTTGGGGTTTTTTTATTCCTTTCTGCTGGGGTAACTGGAGCTTTGTTAATTAACATGTAGATGGAGTAGCCATAAGCTTAATGATTTTGTGAGGTGCTTTTTGTCCCGTTATCATGACCTGTATTTGAGGGTGAGGCAGCTTTCGGCAATGTTGTCACCAGCACATTCATTCCCAAAGGTCTGAGAAATCTCACATGAGAAATGCACCATGGGGCCATACCCAGTGCATTGTGATCTGAGCTTGGGTTCCCAGCTCTTTCTCTCTCTCTCCGCGAAGGCTGTACGCATTATGGAGGCAGCACACTCACTCCTGGGAAGAAACGTGCGTGGCTTCTCTCTCTTGGAGTTCCTTCTCGCTGGCTCTTGCAGTAGCATTGGCTCAAAGGGACACTGGCCCAGCTGTCCTTTGTCTGGAGGGGGCATCGGGCCGAGTGGGTGGAGAAGGATGAGTATTAAGGAGGGGGATCACGGAGGCTGCTGCTCCCAATAATGAAATTTCAGAACCTGCAAGGACCTTTAGCTGTAACTGTTATGAATTGCAGTGGTTACAAAATGTGGATCATGGAGAATGTCCATTTTTCCTTTATCAGTGACCAGTACTGATTACGATACAGCAGCAGACGTGACAGAGACATCTTCATATTACAGTGCCAAAGGGTATCTCTCAAGGTAAGATATGAATGACTGGAAAACATGGCACAATGCTCACTTTTATTCACGAGTGTTCAGATTTAGATGAGCTCAGCGGGACTCAGACAACCACAATCATTACAGTGGTAAAGCAAATGCTAGGTAATCTGTGAATATAATTTCATGTCAGTGGTACCTGCTTATAATGGGCTTGGTTACAGTGAAACATCATCCCTGTTGTGTCTGCTGTGTGCTGCTTCCTCAGTGCAAAACAGCCAGCAACCTGGCTGCTTCGCCTCCCTGGGAATTCCTCCCTGGTGTAATGCAATCCTCAGTCTGGGATTGGGAGTGGCCGGGAAAAGAGGGTGAAGCTGAAACTGCTGCACTGGATCAGTGTGTAGTGATCGATCTATCAAGGATCAATTTATCGCATCTGGTGTAGACACGATAAATCGATCCCTGAGCGCTCTCCCTGTCATCTCTGGAACTCCACCTCCATGAGAGGCGGAAGCGGAGTTGACGGGGGAGCAGCAATGGTCGACTCACCACCGTGAGGGCGCCCAGGTAAGTCGACCTAAGATATGTTGACTTCAGCTACGCTAGTCATGTAGCTGAAGTTGCGTATTTCAGGTCGAAACCCCCTCCCCCCCGTGTAGACCTTAGAGTCCTCTTTGTCCCCAACCCCTGAGCAGTGCCCGGTGTATCTTGGCCACAATTGAGATTTTAGCCAATTGTTTTCGATGGGATTTAATGCATGTCTGATTTTACTTTTAGCCACATGTAGAATTTCTGGAATCCTGGGGTTCTGCTCCCTGTTTTAGCACTGATCTGCTGTGTGACCTCGGGCAGTTTCCTTAACTTCTGTGCCATAGGTTCCTCATCTATGAAGTGGGGATAACGCTGCTTTCCCACCTTTGTAAAACACTTTGAGATATACAGAAAAAAGCTTGTATTGTGAATGGGGCTGATAACACTGCCTGTTATACAGGTTGCCCAACAGTTCCCATTATAAGACCCTGTTTTCAGGTGCTTATGACTTTACTAAACATCATTTGGCCTAAAACTTTTCATCCCAAGTGTGTGCCCAGCCTGATTCTTCCCCGCCTAAATTTCAGCCAAATTGAATCGGTCATTTCTAAGAATGGGGTTTGGGGTGAGGGGTTGTTTTGCCAATGTTAAAAAAAAATCGGACTACCTTTGTTTTAAAAAGCTACAGTGCTCCCATGATTTGAAACAGGAACTTGACATGTGACAGAGGATAGGGTGTTTCTCTTTTGTCAGGAATGTGTCTTTTGCAGTCCTCATGAAAATCTACCAAAATATGACCAATTCATAAGCCTCTGAAAAATCCCAGTTCATGCAGGCTCAGTAGAGATTCTTAGAACTTACCAGATAAAGTCAATAAAGATTCCATCCATACTTGGGCGGCTGTGGGCCTTGTTGGATCTGGGTGCCTGCATTGAAAACAGCAAGACTGTCTCTCTCGTGCTCTAAATGATCCCCCTGCTCAGCCCAGGTGGTGTGGAGGAGGAAGCTGCATGATTTGAACGCAGTGAGGACAAGAGCTGTACTTGTGGTGGGGAGAGTAGATTGGTACAAGGAGTGTAGACGGAGGGAGGAGACTGGAAGTTTGGGTAGGGGGAGACTGGGAGTGGCCTAGGAAGGAGACTGGGCTAAGGAGCCAAAGGGCTGACCCTGAGATTGAATGAAGAGCCCAGAGAGGAAGATTAGGACTGGGAGCCAGTGGGATGGAGAAAAGGGCAAGGCATCTGGAAGCAGGATGGAAGAGAGAAACCGACTGGATGAGGAGTCAGGAAGGAGGTAACATAGACTGGACAAGGAGACTTGGACTGGGATGAGAAGCTTGAGGAGAAGGCGACTGGCAGGGCAAGCCAGTGGTGGGAAAGAGAAAATATAGGAACAGTGGCAGGTTGGAGGAGATCAGGCAGAAGAGCTCATGCTTGTGGGGAGTAGAAGAAGAATCTGTGCCGACTAGAGTACACTCCTCTCTAGAGCCTAAAATGGCGCATTCCAACTCCTCCTTTCTTTCTGACTCTAATCTATACCAAGCCGAGAACAAGAGGGAGTAGAATCCACCACAGAAGAGGAGCAACTGCCTCAGATCCTAGATGAGCTTCATGATATTCATGTGGCCGCTGGAGCACCTTTGGCTAAATTTCATCTGAAGGTCAAAGGTAAGGGGACCTGTGACATTTACAACAGTCCCAACTTGATATCTGTGAACATGTGTGGACAAGGTTTCTCATCTGCTTTTGCATGCAATTGTGCTTGTAATTTGTGCACTCAAATAGCACCTTAAAAATAGCGGTCACAAGTGTGTGTATGTGCAAATGACCAGCCCATAACTGGGCAATAGTTCATGCAAAGTAAGTTTTCAGTTGTGTGCCCATACCTGCAATGATCAATTGCATGCATTTGGAAATCTAGTCTGTAACTCAGTTTTTATAGGTTTTAGGTCATGAAGATCAGCTAGTCTCTAAATGCATTAATTGCTGTGTTGCCATGAATGAAAAGTACAATGTGAGCATGCTACTTTTTAAAAATAATGCTTACAAATATGAACCATAGCCTTTCATTAATATTTCAGAGTAAATGTACCATGCAGTGTTTAGATCAAGTGATGATAACTAAGGTCCAAATTGTCTGCTAGTTGGGATAAACCTATATACGGGACAGGGAACTTTGCTAAGTCATGGTGCTTTCTTCTTGATCTTTCCATCAGTGTTTGTGGGGGGTTATCCCATCCCTCTTCCTCCTCCTTCACAGAACCAGCAGATTTCCCCCAAAGCCACACAAAGGCCCAGTGCCTCTGCCCCAGCTCTGGGATCTCTTCTTGTCCCATCTCCTGTCCCTCTTCTGTAGAAGACCTATACGGTAGAGTAGTACCCAGCCCACCTCTGTGACCTAGAATATCCCTCCACTGGTCCACCTGTTCCACCTGTGTGTATCCCTGACCTCACAGTGAAACATCTACAACATCTGGGTGGATAAAGGAGAAAAACCATAGAGATGTCACTGCCCTGGTTTGTGCTTTCCTGGAGCATTTCTACTGGGTTGTTCTCCTGCCTATGGAAAAAAGTGAGGACTGTTTTGGCTTAAATGGCCATGAGGCCAATCTCAAAGTCCCCATGCAGACAAAGTATGACTTCAGTCTGAATTTTGCCTGAGTAAGGATTTCAGGATTTGGCTTTGTATTTGTAGAAAATCAGATTCAAATATCAATGTTCTAACTCTGGAAGGTACTCAGATATCAATGTGATGGGGGCTGAATTAGAACCTGAGAAGTATGTAATAGAATTTTAATTCATAAATAGCCTTTCAAAAATACCAGAATCAAGCTACTCTCTGTATGTGGGTTAGTTTCCAAATGGACAGTGTAGAACCTTGAACAAACAACATTGGTAAGAATGGACCTTTCTTTGATTACACTGAAGTGTATGATTGGGTTGAGAGGCTCTGAAATAGTCAGACACCCCTCCTTACATTTCTCTTTGTAGGATACCCAGAGCCTCGTCTTTACTGGTTCAAAGACGGGCAACCATTACAGGCCTCAGACCGAATCCTGAAGATTGAGAAGCAGCAATTTCATGCCCTCGAAATCCTCAATGTCATTAAGGAGGATGCTGGTCAATACTCAGTATTTATTAGCAACTCTGCAGGTTCTGCATATTCATCGGCCGCTTTGGTTGTCAAAGGTAAGTTATTGGTGCTTTTTGCTCTATCTGCCAGTGGTTCTCTTTTGTTTAAATGTTCACTTTTCCCGATAAAGCCTGTAGAAAGCAAGATATTCTGGAAAATAAAATGGGTCATAAACCAAGGATAGAGGGATGGTTTTGTGTTTAAAGCACTGTACTGAGAGTCAGGCAACCTGTGTTCTATTCCTGGCTCTTCCATGGGTTTCCACTATGCCCTTAGCGAAGTCATATCGCCTCCTAGTTGACCTGATTCTGATCTTACTTGCATATGTAGTCTAACTCCACTGTTCTGAATGCCTTCACTGGGGAATTGTGCTTAAAAACTAAGAGTGTGCTATGGACCATATCTAAGCCAACACTGCAGAATACCGCAGTACTTTTAATAAGGGTTGAGTTTGGTCTCAATTGTAGAAGCAGATAGGTATAGGGCCACTGTGATATGTTTTTATTATTTAGTTATTCATTTATTTTTATTATTACATATCAGTACTCGTGGAGTTAGTAATTCATGACTGAATGTTTTTGTGGTATAATTTATCAAAATGATCTTTGTTCAAAGATATATGATATATTAATTGATGATTAAAACAGATTTCAGTCACTCTTATGCTGAGTTACTGTACATGTCATTTATATTATAAAATGCCTTTTAGATGACCGTAATGGTCCCTTCTGACATTAAAGTCTGTGAGATGTATTCTACTAACAAGATGAATAACAATTGTGAATAAAAATATAATTTGTGTGTAGTCCATCTTGTATTGAGTAGGTCTCTGATATCACCTGATTCCATACACAGAAAGGAGATGTTTGTCCACTCTAGATGTAGTTTCATGGTGGGATGATTTGTCTTTCTGTGTTACAGGTCCTGGTGAGAAGGAAGAACGGTCAGAATCAGGTGAGAGGAGCAGCACAATTGGCCATAATAGAACCACGAGTAACTTCTCAATAGTCTTAGCCTCACTTGCACCATTTCACCATGAACTTTTTAATTTTCAGATGCTCAAGAACAGCTGGTGCCACCCAGGTTCCTGGAGAGATTTACCAATAAAAGAGTGAGGAAAGGCGCAAGTATCACCTTCTCTGTGAAGGTTGAAGGTAAACAGAGCTTAAACTCAACTTTCTTTCTGTGCTACTTAATTTGCATAGCTGACCAAAGTATTCTATCCTCTTTTTGGGCCAAATCGTGAAGTCCTTACCTAGTGTAAGAGTCAGAAGGTTTGGGTTCTGTTACCATCTTTGTAACAGACTTTTGGATGCTCCTAGCCAAGACATGTAACTCTTCTTTGCCTCAATTTTCCTATGTATAAAATGGGAATAATAGCACATTCTTATCTCACAGAGGTGTTGTGAGGTCTAATCTTTCATTTTTGTAAAGTGCTTTGAAGTTCTTAGAGGGAAGATGCTCTAGAAGTACAAGTATTCATTTATGATTTATTGCTGTTATTGGAAATGGATCAGTAAACATGTTGAAAGTAGCATTTGCTCCCAACGTAGTACACAGGGTTTGTAAGAAGGGAGGAACTCCAGTGGGAGAATTAAAGAGGTTATTGCTCTTTTCTTTAGGACATCCACCACCCACAATTACCTGGTTGAAAGAAGAATCTCAGGAAGATGTTCTGTGGATCAAACCAGAAACTCCTGGCTACAAACTCGCCAGTTCCAACATGCATCACAGTCTAATCCTGCTGGATGTTGGGAAGGAATATAGTGGAACCTACACTTGTATTGCTACTAACAAGGCTGGACAATCCATCTGCAGTGCCTCCCTAGAAGTTCTGGATGGTAAATTTTTGCAACGTTACAAACACTTTCACTGTAGAACTAAACATAACCTAGTGTACATGAATGGTATCTCATCGTTAGAATGTGTCTGTAATTGCCGAATGAAGAGCGAGTTTGAAAATACAATGAATTTCAACAAACTACAACTCAAGTACATACATTTCACGGAGATTCTGGTATATCTCTGTTACTTTTTTTTGATAGAAAATGATGATATGCCCCTAATATAAGAATAACGACTACAGTATAGGGCTTTGGGCCATGTGTCAGATTAAAAGCGGGGTAAGGTTTTGCATAAACAAAACAAGAGACTAAAGAATAATCAAGAGCGGGGAAAAAGGAAGAAAACAAGTCCCAAGCATCACCTTTTTAGGAACACTGGATTCTTCACCCTGCTAAGGCTGTTCTGCATCACATCTGTGTCTTAAAGCACCTGAGGCAGGCTGTGCAGAGAAATTCTCCACCATCTCTTAAGTCAGCCACCTCTCCCCAAATACCTGGTGTGAGACGAGGGCAGGGACATTAAGGGCATTATGGGGGTGGGACATGGCCAAAGCAGAGAGGGGCCTCCAAGAACTCTGCTCCACCAAACTTTATTCTGCCTTGATGCACATTAGAGCTGCAGTCCCCATCTCCACTGTACCAGGGAAGGGTGAGGGAATCTGCCCCACAGTGTTTAGCAAATACCTTCTTTTGGCGAAGACCGTCTGATTATAAACTCTGATCTTGCAGTGAAAGAGGCGGAAGCTCTGACACGCGAGCGCATGATGGTGACAGATGTTATAATGACCACGCTGGGGTAAGCAATGGCAGCATATGATAAGCCAGAAGAGCGTGTACAAGATTCTAGATTTCATTCACAGAATGTGCTGCACTTCAGTGCCACATTCAGATCGGATGGGAGATTGACTGAGCTCTCCAGAGATCTGGACATGTGTGGGTCATGGGACTGGCTTATTTGGGATGATCTCCCAGTATTCAACTAAATGGTTTGGCCCCGGCCTGAGGCCTTAACTAGAGGAAATCTTTGGTTTGATTACAAGTGTTTAAAATCCTGACATCTACAACTCTTGCTCTGGAAAGCTAAATGAAAGAGGATATTGAAAGCTCACTATTTCCAGGGACAAAATGACACAGCGAGCGAGTGCCCTGCCTTTCAGTGCAGGAAACCACGCTCCAGTCCAGTCAGATTTCCTTTCCCTCCTTTTCTGATTAGGCAGATTGTCTAGTTCTCCACCAGAGCTAAAGCCTGTATCACCGCCAAAGTTCCTGTGGTTAAATTCTCCCAATTCTTCACTGCCATGCGCAGCTGTGGAACTGTGTGTAACCACACCTGTGCAGATTTGGTGTAAAATACCTCTGCTGGTGTAAATAAGTGACAAATTCTGATCTGATGGTGTTTTACACTCACTTTGCACTCATTTGCAGTGGTAGAAGTGGCTGTACAAGAAGCAAGGCAGTGGAGAATCACTGCCAGTGTTCTGAACTAACATCCGGTGTCTCTATTTTATCTTTAATTTTGTAATAGAGGGGTAGCCATGTTAGTCTGTATCCTCCAAAACAACAAGGAGTCCAGTTGCACCTTAAGCACCAGAGCCAAAGTGTGCTGAATATGTGCAGTGGTACCCTGTCAGTATCTGGGTTTTAAAGAGTAGCACTTTTCTTGAATAAGGCATGAAGGTTTTTTCATGACATCACCTGATAAGGAGTTAGTTTGTGCAGTTGATAGAATCAGGGGTCTAGATTCTGTTCCTAGTCCTGATGTGGAATTTCTGCCTAAGCTTGGAAAACTCTCTTATGTCAAACTTTAGGAACTAAAACAGGCATGTAAATGAAAATGTTCTGATTTTCAGAGTCAATGGTAATTGTAATTGTTTAGCACGTCTGAAAAACACGTCACTTTCACTTAGAAACCTAATTATAGATTTGGGTACCTAATCTGGGGTACTAAAGTTTGCTAATGTTGGCTGTACCTGTTCTGTGCCTCAACTTTGCCATGTGTAAAATGGGGCTGATACGTTAGTGAAGTACCTTAGAGGCATGTGGTAATTTCTGAAGGTTTATTAGATGCTTTGAGATCCCCCAATAAAAGATCATATGTAAGTGAGCAAGTATTAATATAACAAGCTTCTTCTTGATTGGCAGGTATGAAGACAAGGACAAAAAAGGACATGGGTAAAGTTGACTGAAAACTCTTGTTCTCGTACAACATGCCTCATTTACCCCCAGAGCAGCCAAAATTCCCATACTCAAATTTTGAATTTCACTTGCATAGAATTAAATTTAGTAACTACAGCTTTAGGGAAAAAATGGATGACAGGTCTGACCACTAAACTGCTTGTTTACAAATGTAACTTGAAACATAATTCTCCAACCTTGCCATCTTGAACTTACCTATTAGATAGGAGAAAAAGATTTTGAAAAATAAACATTGGTAACTAGTCATTACGTTTTAAAAGGTTTACAGCTGGAATTTTTCTTTAAAAGTCCTGCCTGGTACATTGGCAATAAAATTTGGTGGCTCTCTACTTAAAAATCATTCAATTAAAGGGAGAATGTCAGTATCTCTTGCTTCTCAAGACTCTGTCCCTGAAATGCTCTGTAACTCTATTTATTTGTTAGTTTTACTTCTCCTAGAGTAATTAGGCTCCAACATTGTTTCCTTAAGAAAATGCAGAGCACTTTTATGGAGATGTGTAATGAATTTTAGAAAGAATCCAGGATCTGTACACCACACAACTTGGCGCGGTTTGACACAAATGGAAATCTCAGTCTCAGAAAGGACTGACGCTGAAAAGCAGGTGGGATGCATATCAGGACAGGCGTCCATTGACAGAGCTGTACTGTGAGAAAACCTTGCACAGTGTCTTTCCATGCAATGCTTGACTCAGCCTAGTGCTGTTGGTTTTTCACTCTCTTGAACACCAACTTCATTCACAATTTAAAATGTGGGGTTTTTTTCCTTCTCGGCTGAGCGAATTTTGTGCTGGTGAAAGGTGTCAGACTAGTGCCCCTGCACAGTGAAAACTTATTCTTTTTACCCACAGAATAATTACAGCACTGGCAGTGGTAGTTTATCCCCAAATTGTCCCACCAATATACCTCAATCCTGATCTCCAGGGACCTCCTCTGTGGGCTGGTCCATGGACAGTCTGCATATCCCTCAGTCCTTGGTTTCTCTGTTGTAACTACAAACCAGGGCAATGGATGATGATGGGGACATAAATTCACTGAGAGCTGGAACTGAGGCTAGAACTCTCGTTTGACATAAGTCATTGTTCAGTCCTCTCATGGTAACACTTTCAGTCACTAATAACCTGAGATAAATTTCAACCAGTGTTCTAGAGATGAACAGTTCCCCTGGGCAATACAATCCTCTAAAATTCCATGTTAAAATAAGCCATCCGTCTTGGACGGTTAGACACAACAAATCCTGTATCTTGGCAAGGGCTTAGACTAGATGCCCTTGTGGTCCCTTCTAACCTTATGGTTATATTATTCTAAACCTCAAGCAAGAGGAAATAACAATATCTATGCCACCCCATTGGCTTCAGTGTGGTGCTATTGTGCTTTCCGTGCTCAGAGTTTATCAGTTCTAAAGTTCACATCTGGGTCCTAATCCAGATGTGCTCAAAGACCATGCGAGGCATGAGAGGGCATCTGATTTTGACTCATCCTTGATGTAAATAGCTCCCATGATCACACTTGTCATTTTGGCCTTTGACTCCCCCTTTCTCTTTTTCAGAGTTGGTATCTCTATCCACCCTCCTGAGCCAAGGAAAGGTAGGTGAAGCTGCTTTAGCTGGAGACTCATGACCCCCACATCTGTAGTTAATGTGTTTCCATTGTAACCTTCTGTTTTCAATTCCTTAGAACTTTTTCAAATTCTGACCTATCAGGTTGAAAATTTTCAGGCCAGGTCTCAGGCCAAGGATGAATGAGTTGGGGTGGGGAAAAATATATATATGTATATCCACTGTTCTCATTATAAGATACTTTTGTTACCTTTTTTGGAACAACTGTTTGGCTTGGAAGGACAGCTGGCTGTGCTCCAGGCATTCCTGGCCAGTCCAGCTGTATACTCAAAAATGTACCCAAGGTTTGCACATTGAGGGTACAATTTATCTCTGTGCAGAAGACTAGCATAAGGAATAGTCAGCAATTGAATCCCACATCATTCTTCAAAACAGAGCCTAAATGGAGCTTAAGTGGTTTCATGCCTTATACCGACTGTACAGAGGTGAATTTCATCCTGAGGGAGGCAAGAATCCATAGGAATGCACAGGTAAAGTGCATTCCCATAAGGGAGCAGAGTTGAGGTTTTTACACTACACCGATCACCTGCAATCTGAGCACTTGTTCTGTGCAACCTTAACTGTGCCCCCTTCTGCATTATCCTTAATTACTTGACCACGTACCATTTTTTTCTGCAGGACACTGCATCATTTGTCCACAGGGAATAAAGCAGCTGTTCAATATTTATTTTTATAATTACTGGTCAATGAGTGGACTCCTGCCTCAATCATACATGCTACCCATCCTATCCATGGAGAGGTTATGTTCATGGTAGAGGTGTGTCTGGTGGGGAGTGTGAACTCCAAATTGTTCCTGTCTGGATACCATAGCATCACTGACATGAGTTTCAGAAGGAGAAGTCAGTCATGTCTGGTTCATTGGAGTGGATTTTCAGATGACATACTACAGACTTGATAGCATGTTCTCTCTTTTCTAGGAGACCTTGTAGAAGGTGAGGCTGATACAGAAGGTGTGTCCAGAAGTCACATTTCATTAGCTGATGTTGGAACAGAAGAATTCCTCCAGAAACTCACCTCCCATATCACAGAAATGGTATCTGCAAAAATAAGTCAGGGTAAGCACTTGGCAAGTGTGAATACAAAGCACAACAGTCAATCTTCAGGTTTGGGTTGAGTTTGAAATCTCATCTATGAAACAATTATTTTGCACATAATAACAACAATAATAGTAATCATATAATACTAATAAATTCATCAGATTAATCAGATAGAGATCAGTTCCCTGACTTTTCTTTAGGCTGTATCTGGAACTTCTTCCAGGAAAGTTAGGCCTGGTCTACACTAGGGGGGAGGGTCGACCTAAGATACACAACTTCAGCTAGGTGAATACTGTAGCTGAAGTCGATGCATTTTAGTTCGACTTACCTGCCATCCTCATGGCGGCAGCGGTCAACAGCGGGCTCCCCCTTCGACTCTGCCTTGCTCCTTTTGGCGAGCTGGAGTTCCGGAGTTGACAGGAGTGACTCTGGGGTTCTATTTATGGCGTCTTGATGAGACGAAATAAATCAGTCCCCAACAGATCAATCATTGTGCATTGATCCAGCTGGTAATGTAGACAAAGCCTTAGTATCAAGAGCTGAAAAGGGACTTTTCCATACAGGCCCAAACTTTCAGCTTTGTTTTAGTGAAAATACAAATTGAACAAATTTTCACACATTTTTCAAATGTTTTACCATGTTTGTGAATTACTAGACTAGAGAGGATTAATCCAGTGGATTAAGCATGGGTCTGAGGGCAAGAACTTCTGAGCACTAATCTCTGCTCTGCCATTACTTCCCATGTAGCCTTGGGCACATCGTTTATCCTCTCTTAATCATAGTTTCTTCATCTACAAAATGGGGTTAATGATATTTGCGTATCTACTTCACCAGAGTGTTGAGGGCTAATTAGGTAGTGCTGTGAACAATATAAACCCTGGGTAAGTACTAACTACCAAAGCTATGTAAGCCAAAATTTCATTGACGCTAAAACTGCTCCACACCACTCTGGCAGTATAAATAGGCCTCAAAATGGCAGTAGGATATATTTCCGTGCATTTTCAGGCCCCATGTGTATGACTAGGGAGATATAAAGTGGCCTTTGTGTAAATGAGAATTAGGTCCATATGGAAGTTTGAATCTTTCATAGTTCTATTGCTCTTCCAAGAGTGTTTGAATTTACAGTGATGGTTTGGGCCCACATCCTGTTATGTTCTCTCTCTACCATCCAACTGAAATAAATCATGTAATTTCAGGGACTTTAAATGTCCAATATTCATATGCCATCAGGATTATTAACAGGAGCTCATGTACTAGACAATGCAAGAGGTCTGTCCCGGGTGTATATGATTTTGTGAAGATTTTAAAAAATCCTATAGATTTGAACCCTATTTGATTTCCACAAGAGAACGTTCTCTCTCATCTTTGTACCTGTCTCTCTACTGTTCTCATTTCAGCCTCGCTTCGAGTGCCTGGAGCAGACAGTGATGACGAATCTAAGACGCCATCCCCGTCTCCCCGCCATGGCAGATCTCGACCTTCATCAATTGTTCAGGAGTCTTCCTCTGAATCCGAGGATGGGGATTCTAGAGGGGAGGTACAGTGCACACATGAATAAATGTCACACAAGTGGTTACAGGGAGAAAGGATTAATCATTCTGAATAAATAAATCTAGGGTATTTTAAGGGTTTCCATCTTAAGATGGCGTCAGTGGTTTAAGGTGTATGGTCTAATAAATGGAATACAGGACTAAATATAAATCCACGCTTCCACACTCAGTGAGCAGTCTCAAACAGGTTGCGTAGGTCAATATTTTCAATAGCTTCTGTTAATTTTGGGGTCTAAAGTTCTGGCTGCTCAATTTGAGACACTCCGCGCTTGACTTTCTAAGGTGCTGAACCATCTCTGCTCCAAGTGATGTCAATGGAAACTACAGGAATTCAGCACATCTGAAAATCAGGGCCTGGGTATCTCACATTGGGCCACTCAAGTTTGTGGACATTTTTTAAAAAAATTCAGCCTTAAGGTTTTTGGATTTCAGTTTGTCATCTGTAAAATGGAGGGAACACTTTTCTTCTATCCTCCTGGGACGGTGGGGTGAAGTATTTAACACTGGTAAAACACTTGTGCGTTATTGCTATTATCATAACCTTCCTTTCATGCACATGAATAACTCTCATTTCATGCTTGTAGATTTTTGACATCTACATGGTCACAGCGGACTATGCGCCCATTGGAGCTGACAGGGAAGCCATCACTCTGAAAGAAGGGCAGTATGTGGAAGTCCTTGACTCTGCTCATCCTCTAAAGTGGCTAGTCAGGACCAAACCCACTAAATCCAGCCCCTCTCGGCAGGGGTGGGTGTCTCCGGCTTATCTGGACAAGAAGTTAAAGGTGATCGATCTTCCTCCTTTTATTTTTTTATGGTAATTGTTTCCTTTGCACGGCAGAGCAGTTTCTTGCTTGCTCTGGCTGTCTCTGATTTTTCCATGAGGGGAATTCTACTCTGAAAAGGGAGCACAAAGGGGACGTTTTTACTTACTCATCAGCTCTGTTCCCTTTACCTAGTTAGAGTCCTGTCCTCTGACTTCAATGGCAACTGGGTGTGTTTGCTGGGTTTTACTGTGATTAGCCCTGGAAACAACACAGCTACAAGGGAGTGAGCTGGAATCTCATCTGGTTTGTGTATCATTAATAGAATTATTTATTAAAATCCAATCATGTATATTTGTGTCCCCCCCCATTCCTCAAAGGTTGTACAGGTGTCACCGAGGTCATAAGTGGAAGGAGAGCGGGTCAAAAAAAGTCAGCAAAACTTTCCTCCATCAAAAATGCTGTTTCATCAAAATCATAAATGTTCTGCAGAAACTTAACGGTTTTGACTAAATTTTCACTGAGAAGGATTCTCGGGTCCAGGGTGGAATTTCTGGTCAAAACATGAGAGTGCCGATAGCCCAGAGGTGGGAGACCCAAATCAGGCAGAGCAGAGACCTATGCATTGCTTTCCCACATCCCAGAGGAGTGCCCTAACCACTGTGGGTACTGGCTATGCTGGGGTTGCTCCAATGTAACTCATGATTTGACCTGCTGATGGTGATTGAGGAAAGAACCCAGCTTGACAGTCAGATCTCAGATTGCATTCGCAGAGCTGGCAGTTAAAAAGGCCATATTTTTATTTGTAAATTGAGTGTGTTTGCCTGGGAGTCCCAGATATAACCCAATTGGAGTCCTATCATGACAGTGGTTTGTCATGGTATAATGGTACTTTTAAACTCTCTGCCCGTCTGCATTCCATTGCCCCTGAAGGAAACATGGGTCTCCCCAGTTTGGGATGTTTTATACAGAGAAACAACACTGCCTCAATATTCCTTCTTCCAAACTAAACCTTTCTTCTTGGAAACAGGCTGCCCTTGTCAATTGCCCCTTCCTGTTTTATCATCTCTATAAGACAAGTTATCATTCCTAATAATGGTAGATACTCCTCAGCTTCCCCGTGTTCCCAGCTACACACTTGTGTAACCACTGCCCTCTCTTTAGTGTGTATTGCCATATATTTATTAATTTAATGTTGTTTAAAAATGTGCATATTAAATTAATCTCGTGAGATGTGCTCTTTGCTCCTTACACTGAATTAAGGCTCCTTACAATAAGAATCAAGAGTTCTTCAGTCTGAAATAACACATATGCCTGGTTCAATGAAAAGGTCACACATCTGGGGCTAGAACCCCAATGTCCATCTGTCCAGTTTCTTATATTGGCACCCATCACCCACATCTCTGCTTCCCTTATCCCTTTGGCCTTTAAGCACTTTCAGGTCAATACAGTGGTGTGTGACAGAGTATAGGTTCCCACAGAACAAATCCAGGTCAGTTTTCAGTGGGAACCAAACCTGGGATGCTCAGCACCAAAAAGCGCAAACCCCTATCACATGAGCTTCAGAGGTAACTCCGTCAGCTGTATGCACCAGTCTGCTATTCTTGGTCCAGCTACCAGAAGGCGGGCAAGATGATCCCAGACACTCAGTCATGGACGTGTGGATTCATTATTCTGTAAAACATCTTCCCTAGCCTTTCTCCTCCTTTCCAGAGCCAGTAGAGGCTCCCAGTGTAAGCTCTGCCCCAAGTAGCACCGTGTGAAATCCTGCTGGTGTTGCTGTCTGGCAGTGATCTACAGCTTTGTTACTGGAAGATTATTAACCTTTAAAAAATGGCTTTTTGTGGCTGTAGCATTGGTTAGGGACAGAAACAAGCGGCATGTGACAAAGTCATGCCTGAAGTTACCCTGCAAACGCGCTCCAATTACATGATACAGAGATCCCTGTTCTGTTCCTCAGAGAACTGATGTTTCCTGTTTGTCTGCTAGCTGTCACCGGAGTGGGGCGCAGCGGAAGCTCCCGAGTTCCCTGGAGAATCTGTTTCAGAAGATGAATATAAAAAGAAGCTGAGGTGAGCACTTTTTGATTTGCACGGCTGCCTTTCAGGATAGCACCATGTGAACTAACAGGGACTCCTGGGTCCGAGGCTTCTCCCGAAGGATCCACACATTCCATTGGCACCTCCAGGACTGTCTGGTGAAAGCCCAATTTCTTTGCTGCTGAATCCTGCCCGCTCCCCGTCCACAGAGTCCAGCTAAGCTCTTGAGGCTTTCAACCTACAGCAAGTGTTAAACATGTGAATTCTCAAGTCTCTACTGATTTAGGTTTGGGGAAAATACCATGTGATCTAAACCAGCTTGGGAGCAAGGTTTGTTTTCTTGTCCAACCTGCTTGTTCCTTGCATACTGCCATATGGCTCAATAGTTAACTCCCTGGGCTCTTCGATTTCATGGAAGTGTTAAGGCTCTGCGGTCCCTTCTAGAATAACTAGTTCTGCCCTGTGGGTGCTCTGCATCATAATCTAATACAGAAAGGGAGAGCTGAAGGGTAGCATATCAGGGCCATATTCAGTCTTCCAGCCCTGTCAGTATGGCCCAGCACTGTGCTCAGCTCTGCAGTAGAAATATTTATCTGTATGGCCTCCGCACAGCAGCCACACTGCAGCATGGGAACTGGGCTGCAGCTACCCACTCTTCTCGAATCCTCTTGTCACTCAGAGTTAACAGGGAGAAAAGCAGCTGCAACCTCATAGTGGTTATTAGTGACATCCCTAGTTCTGGGCACTAATCTATGTAGTCTCCTCTCCTCCTGGCTTCTATCAGGTGCTGAACACCATGAGTTCTGCTTCACTTCAGGGCCAGTCGAGGTGCGCAGCACACTGCAGCTGGGGCCCTGAAGGAACAGAGCCTGCCCCTCTTGGAAATCAGCCCGTCAAGAACAATATTTGTAATTGCTCTGCCCTTTGTCTGTTTGTCTTCCCTTTAGTCTCATCATCCAGGAACTGCTGAACTCCGAGGAGGAGTTTGTCAAAGATCTGCAGTTCCTCCAGACCCATCACCTCCAGTACATAGAGAGCTGTCCGGATGTCCCAGAAACTGTTGCCAGTCAGAAATCTACTATCTTCAGAAACGTCAGTGCTATTGCGAACTTCCATTCCAAGTAGGTATACCTGGACACATTACAGATAAATTAACACCTTGCAGTGTTAGTGACAAAGTTGCTGTGGTTATGAGGCGTCAAATGGAAGGTGGGAAATGCTAAAATGGAAGGGAGCGGATGAGAATTTTAGGAGACAAGAGCAAGAACACAGGACTGGGGATCAGAAAGTAGTATTATTACTATCCCAGAGTCTTCACATTCCTCCTGTTCTGCTGAGCACTTGTTGCCCTGCTAGGTGAATTTCGTTGAATAACTATAAAATTCCTATAATATACACAGCCCCTTCTCTCGGGGAAGGTGGTTTTTTTAGACTCCGTCACTGCATTTAAGGATGGAGTGTAGATCGACCTACTGTGAATGACCCAACTGTATTCACAAGTCAAACTGAGACACATTGTTGCTTTACAGTCAAAAGGGGCCAACAATAATGCTTGTAACACACTGACATTCTGACCATCCTACAAAAGCCATGCACACGGTCAGCAGAGATTTCTCCTTCCAGCAGCCTGAGCAATCTGAGAAAAAGGGGGAATAAAATGTGCAGGCCACAATCCTGGCCTCTAAGCACCCTCCCAGAATGCCTTCACATGGGTGAAGATGCTGAGGGCCTGTTGAGTGTGAGCTCCATGACTTTACAGGCAGCTGGGATTTTTACACAACTGTTGTGACCCAAAACGTTCAGGGGAGGAAACAACGGCTCCAGAGTCCGTATTGAGACCAACCGCTAAAAGTTCAACCCCTTGCAAAACGTTCCTTTCAAATGTAGCCAAGATACCTGGCCATCAAACCCAGACACAGCCCCCCTCCACTGAGGAGAGATTTACCTCAGATGCGGTGCTCTCAAAACAACTTCCCTTCATGCTGGCCAAATTCTTCTCTTGGTACAGGGAAAGGAGGGGAAATCTCCCCCCACACACTCATGGGAATTCAGGGACACTCAAACTGAGCCAAAGGGACAGCAGATTCCAACTCCCTGCTTCAGTCTGAACCCCTGAGAACTTCTCTTTCTTTGTCTCCAAACATTCCTTAAATTCAAGCTGGCCAGGAGGGTCTTCTGCCGAAATTTCAGGTGTGATGAAATTCTTGCACCATGGCATTTAAAATTTGACTTCTGGGTATGATTGCAGCTCTGACAACACCAATCACTTCATCAAGCTGGATTAAACTGAGATCCTGTGTATATAGATGTAGAGCTCTGGGGAGGTTCTTGCCATGTCTGTGGTCTATTTTCTCTGTGTCAGCTTCTTCTCAGATGTCCCTCTTTCTCCATCTCCACAGTTCCTTCTTCCCAGGGTTGCAGAAATGTGACACTGATGACGATGTGGCGATGTGCTTCATTAAGAACGAGGAGGACTTTGATCAGTACATCCAGTACCTCGTGGGGCGGATACAGGCTGAGTCTGTCATTCTCAGCAAAGCCATTCAGGAGTTCTACAAGGTAACATATTAACCAAAGTACGTGCCACACACTGAAATGCAAATTCCAATGGTGGGTCATACCACTGAATATTTAGGGATTCCATTTGGAGTTGCATATCTAATGTAATAGGATTATTCGATGGGTAGGAAATTATTACAAAGCAGGGTTCAGTAATCTTCACAGCGGGATGAAGCTCTCATTAGGACAGCAAAATTCAGAGTGATATTACTGTAAGGAGCCGTAGCTGCATATGTACTTATTGTTAAGGAGGATCAAACCTAGGACCTTTCATTTGAAAATGCACAAGGTCCTTTAGATCTAGTAATGATCAGCCTGTTCTTGTCTGAGGCCAGTCAGTGCTGGGAGTCTTGATCAATACACAGACTTTGCAATAATAATTAACAGAATCTGATGAGAGTTATAGTGCCTTTAAGACATACACTGTATGTGAACTCAGGGGTACAATATTGACCAGATATCTACAGTTAGAGAAAAAACTGCTGTTCCTTCACATCATGTGCAATTTTCTAAGCAGCATGTTGCATTTTATTATTAACTGTAGCATCAACAGTGAGCTGAGTGCCTCACAGGCAAGTAAGAAGTCAAAGTCACTGCCCCCAAGCAGCTTATCAAGTAGATGCCCAACAGGGAAGGGATGCAACAAGAAAGCAAATTAATAGTGCGGTTAGGCTGCACAGTTTTGGGGTAGGGAATAAAGGATTGTGGGACCTACTCTTTCTTACTATGTTCAAACTTACTTGCTGCGAATAGAGTAGCTGAGGTCGACATATCTTTTTGACTTACCTGGGCATCCTCACGGCGGCGAGTCAACTGCTGTTGCTCCCCCATCAACTCTGCTTCTGCCTCTTGCGGAGGTGGAGTTCCAGAGTTGACAGAGAGAGCGATTTATTGCATCTACACTAGCCACTCCGGCGGGTAGTGTAGATGTACCCTGAGGTATATAGGTCAGTGTTGTGTGATCTTGTCATTTTGGCCATTTTTTTTTGCATCATACGTGTTCTTTATTGTTGTATATTTTCCCCCAGAGATATACAGAGGAAACATTAGCCAGCGAGGATCCTTCTCAGCCACCTATACCTCCATTGCAGCACTATTTAGAGAGACCCATAAACAGGATCCAGCAGTATCAAATGATAATCAAGGTAAGGAGCTTCCAATATCTATTCTCACCACTCCTAGTGTGGTGGGTTTGCCTTGCATTTTGTAGAGCTGTTGGAGAAAATGGACCTGATCAGTTACACTGGCTGCACTGGTATGACTCCATTGGAATTACTCTTGAGCAAAGGAGATCAGAATCACGGTCAAGGTTTGTGCACTTTGAATAGTTTTGTAAACTTAAATTGTTTGAGAGGTTCACAAAGTCTGAAACATCACATGGTTTGCCCAGCTTTAGCTGAATACTCTAACAATGGTTACATCCATGAAGAATATAAATTTGCCAGATTTGCAGTTTTTAATCAGCCAGACAGGTATCCAACTTGTGGGCTTTATTTCAGCCTTGTTTCCACTCAGGAATGACTGTTTGAAGGGCAACCTAGCATGGTTTGTCAAGAGGCCATGCATGTGGAATGGAAAGAAGCCGACCAACAAGTGGTGAAAGAGTGGGGCAAAGGTGGCCCTGAATGGAGAGCTGAATTACAGACTCCCACAGAGTGATGTCTGGACTACGTGTGGATACCAGTAGAATGCAAACTCTTGGAAAAGTCCAGTAACTGCTGCTTTGTTCACTTGTAGGAATTAATCCGAAATAAAGCAAGAAACAGCCAAAACTGTGCGCTACTGGAGCAGGCTTATGCCGTTGTGTCCGCACTCACCCTGCGTGCAGAAAACAGACTCCATATCTCACTCATAGAGAACTATCCAGGGACCCTGGAAATTCTAGGAGAACCCATCCGACAGGTAATTAGAAACTCTGAATGAGGACAATCAGTGCTTAATGCTCTTCCTGCCTTTGATAGCCTTACTTGGTCCATATTTTTTAGTGGCTTCTATACAAATTATCATTTAAAACAGAAAATCAGCTTAGCACCCGTCAAAGTGATTACCATTAATTCTGTGTTGTTGCTTATAATAAGTTGCAGAACATAACCAAGATGGACCACCTGGATTGACTAAACTTGGGAGCCTCTGAGCATAGAAAGTTACTCCCCTCCCCATGAGTAATATAGGTGTTTGTCTTCACAACTCACCTTCCAAACAGCAGGAAATCCTGTTTGGGGCATGTTTAATGACCCATTTCATGCATCCATGTGCTGATTAAGGTGTCCAGAATATATGTTGTCAAAAATATGTGGACCAAATCTTGTTCTCATTGAAGTTGATGAGATTTTCCAATTACACCTATGGAATTAGAATTTGGCCTCAAGTTTTCATTGCCTATGTTTCCCCAAGTAATACACGTTTGTTTTTAAAGCTCAGTTTTAAAATGTGTATACATTCAAGTCAACATGGGTGACATTGTATGTGCTCTATATGATGAAATTATGAGATTGGTTCTCGATATCTTAGCCATCACAATCCATATAACTTCAAAAGCTCTGTCTGCCTCTCTGCCTGTCTCTTTAGAAATGGATGGATGAATTTCAAGATACCACACACAACATAATTTGAAGTTATATTTAATTTTTTTAGTAGCTTTAGCCCTGGTAAAAGATGCCTGGCTGCAATCGTGGAGACTTATGTCCTGAATTTTCTGTAAGGAAAGGACTAATTTAAAAGATAATGTTGGGACTAAAACTGTGTATGCGTGTAACATATAATGGTAATAATAATCTGCTATGTTGCAATAAAAGCCAAGGTGGATGGGATGGAGGATGGAACATAGGAATCATAAAATTCAAAAACCAGTAGGACAAAACTTCAGTCTTTCTGGTCACTCAGTAACAGACTTAAAAGTGGAAATTCTTCAACAAAAAACCTTCAAAAACAGACTCCAAAGAGAAACTGCTGAACTGGAATTAATTTGCAAAACTGTATACCATTAAATTAGCCTCGAATAAAGACTGGGAGTGGCTGACTTATTGCAAATTGAATCTATTTCCCCATGTTTGCAATCTATTTCCCCATGTTAAGTATCCCCCTACTTTTACTCATACCTTCTTGCCAGCTGCTTGAAATTGTGTGTGTGTGTATGTATATATATATATAAAAAAAATTAAAATCTTCCTATTGTATGTTCTACTCTATGCATCTGATGAAGTGGGTTCTAGCCCACCAAAGCTTATGCCCAAATAAATGGGTTAGTCTCTAAGGTGCCACAAGTGCTCTTCATTCTTTTTGCAGATACAGACTAACATGACTGCTACTTTGAAAAATTCTATTCAGTAGTTGGGAAGTGATAGAGAGACACCCTGAAAGTAGCTCAGCAATCGTTGCTACTTATTATTTCCTGCTTTCTTTTCCAGGGTCACTTCATAGTGTGGGAAGGAGCTCCGGGAGCCAGGATGGCATGGAAAGGTCACAACCGACATGTCTTCCTCTTCAAGAATTATATCCTGATCTGCAAACCCAAGCGAGACACCAAGACGGATACCTATAGCTACATCTTCAAGAACATGATGAAGGTCTAACTATTACTTTTACCTCCCCACCAGTACAAGTGCTCTCTTTTTTTAGTCTACTTCTCTCTCTCTTGCTATGCAGCTGTTGGTCATCAGAAAACCTGAAATTTCACTAATTTTTTCAGATGGTTCTTTTCTTTCTGAAATTCCCTACAACGCAGATAGAACCTGCATCAGCTACTAAGATACATTTGTTAGCTCTCCAAGTCAGGTAGAATATATGTCATAAACCACCAGAGAGCAAACTAACAGTATTTCACTGCACAGTAGTGAGGATACATATAAGAAGTTATGTTCACTCCAGCAGGAAGCCCATTGAAGCCAATGAAATTAGTCAGGTGGCGAATTTAGACCGAGGTGGTTTCTGCAGTATATTCAAGTCAGTAAATTGGAATAGTTTCCATTTCAGTCTAATGCTGTATTTCCAGTAATTGTCTTCTGTCAACAAAAGAATTGGGCAGGCCCATCTTAATCATTTGTCCCCATAGTATAAGAACATCGTATAAGAGCGTAAGAGCTGCCATGCTGGGTCAGAGCAATGGTCCACATAGCTCAGTATCCTGTCTCTGACAGTAGCCAGTTCCAGAGCTCCGGGGATATTACAGAACAGGAAAATTCTGGAGTGGTCCTCTCCTGTCTTCCACTCTTGGCTTTTACCAGTCAGAGGTTTAGGGTCATTTTGAGCACCTAGACAAATTAGAGGATTGGACCAAAAGAAATCTGATGAGGTTCAACAAGGACAAGTGCGGAGTCCTGCACTTAGGATGGAAGAATCCCATGCACTGCTACAGACTAGGGACTACTAAACACTAGTTCTGCAGAAAAGGACCTAGGGGTTACAGTGGATGAGAAGCTGGATATGAGTCAACAGTGTGCCCTTGTTGCCAAGAAGACTAAAAGTATTTTGGGTTATACAAGTAGAGGCATTGTGAGCAGATCGAAGGACATGATCATTCCCCTCTCTTTGGCATTGGTGAGGCCTCATCTGGAGTAGTGTGTCCAGTTTTGGGCCCCATAGTACAAGAAGGATGTGGGAAAATTGGAAAGAGTCCAATGGAGGGCAACAAAAATGATTAGAGGGCTGGAGCACATGACTTACATGGAGAGGCTGAGGGAACTGGGCTTATTTAGTCTGCAGAAGAGAAGAATGAGGGGGAATTTGATAGCTGCTATCAACTACCTGAAAGAGGGTTCCAAAGAGGATGGATCTAGAGTGATACCAGATGACAGAACAAGTAGTAATGGTCTCAAGTTGCAGTGGGACAGGTCTAGGTTGGCTATTAGGAGAAACTTTTTCACTAGGAGGGTGGTGAAGCACTGGAACGGGTTACCTAGGGAGATGGTGGAATCTCCTTCCTTAGAGGTTTTTAAGGTCAGGCTTGACAAAGCCCTGGCTGGGATGATTTAGTTGAGATTGGTCCTGCTTTGAGCAGCAGGTTGGACTAGAACCTCCTGAGGTCCCTTCCAACCCTGATATTCTATGAATCTATGGGGTTGTGTCCCTGGCCATCTTGGCTAATACCCATTGATGGACTTATTCTCCATGAATGTATTTGGTTATTTTTTGAACCCAGTTATATTTTTGTCCATCACAGCATCCCATGACAATAAGTTCCACAGGTTAATTGTGTATATGATTATAAGAAATTCAGATTGGATTTTCAGAGTTATATGCTCAACTCCTAGTAAAAGTCGATGGCTGTTGGGTGGTCTAACTCCCCTAGGCCCCTTTGAAAATCCCCATCTCATTCGTATTTGACAATTACACGCATGGTCTGTGTTTCCCAATGGGATTGTCTTGCTCTCTCATGTTACTGCTGCCTGTCTTGTTTCTCGGTATGTATCGTCCTCTCTCTTTAAGAGCTCAGCATTGCTTTTCTGTTGCTGCTGGCTTGTAGGTCATGTGGAATATTCTTTTAACTGTAAGTAATTATTTTTCCTGGAGATAATAATTCACAGGGGTCAGAGTTTAAGATGCCTGTTTGCTGTGTCCAATCAGGTAGATAGCACAAAGCACTACATAGTGGGCTGAATTCTCATTTACACATATGCCACTTTGCATGGGTCTGTCAGTGTAAAGGGACCTATAAGGGGGTGTCAATTACATTTACACTCATTTTAATGCCCTTTTGGTGTAAATGAGAAGCAGGCCTAGTGTGTTCTAGGCAACAAATCTACACTGCAATGGGGGGGTTAGATGACACCTAATAGAATTTACCCCACTTACATTTTTATGGAGGTGGTTCTAACTCACAAAGATTAGATCTAGATCTGAACTTTCCTAAATATTGGGGCTTTCTTGGGAACCAGGGTTTTGGTTCAGACACTTATCTAATTTCTGTCATGCAACTGAAGACATTTCATTGACTTTCTTACTGTCGTCCTATTACCCAGCTGTCCCACATAGATGTGAACGACCTGGTGGAAGGAGATGACCGGGCATTTGAGATCTGGCATGAGCGGGAAGACTCTGTCCGCAAGTACCTACTTCAGGCTCGTACGGTCATCATCAAGAACTCCTGGGTGAAGGAAATCGGTGGAATACAGCAATGTATCAGCCTGCCTGTGTGGAGTGAGTATAGTCTGGAAGATCGATAGAACCTCTGATAAAACTAATTAATGCCTCTCCAGTTCAGAAGTGCAAGTGACGAGTAGTTTTGCTGCTAAGATTAGCTCTGCAAGGAGCAGAGAGCCATCACGGCCAGCATTATACCTCTGAAGCTTAACTAAGGGCTGGCCTAATCATGTCAGGGTCTACACCAGAGCCTTCCTCCTATCAATGTAAGTGCTGGACTACACCAACATCATAACTCCACCTTCATGAGAGGTGTGAGTCTTACATTGGTGTAGTCAGGGCGACACTGTGTCTGCGTAGACCCTGTCCCTTACATTGTCTGTTGACTGTCGTGTCAATTTCATGGCAGGACCTTTGAAATTCACAAGAGAGCTCGGCAACTAGCCCAGCTCCCTGGACCCCACTCCTGACTGGGAGCCAGGTGGAGAACGGACCCCTCTCCCAGTTGGGAGCCAGGCAGCCCTGTCAATGTCAGATTAGATGACACCTAATAATAGAACTGTAAGTCTTTAGGCTGTAAGGGTTTGTCTTCACTAGAGCCGGGAGAGATTGATCTTATGGCGATCGATATATCTTGATTTTAGTAAGACTTTTGACACATTCCCACATGACATTCTCTGAAATAAAGAAGGGATGAAACTATTATGAAGTGGGTGCAGAACTGATTGAAAAAACATTTGCAAAGAGTAGTTATCAATGGTTTGCTGTCAAACTGGGAGGGTATATCTAGTGGGTGCCTCGGGGTTGAATCCTGTGTCCTGTGTTGTTCAGTATTTTCATTAATGACTTGATAGTGGAGTGAAGAGTATGCTTATAAAATTTGCACATGACACCACACTGGGGGAGGGATTGCTAGCACTTTGGAGGACAGGATTAGAATTCAACATGACCTTGACAAATTGGAGAATTAGCCTGACATCATCAAGATAAAATCACCAAGATAAAATTCAAAAAAGAAAAGTTCAAAGGCCTACTCTTAGGAAGGAAAAATCAAATGTCCAGCTACAAAATGGGGAATAATTGAATAGGCAGCAGCACTGCTGAAAAGGATCTGTGCATAACTCAACTTGATGCAGCTGTGAAGAATGCTAATATCATTGTGGGATGTCTTAACAGGAGTGTCATATTTAAGACATGGGAGGTAATTGTCCTGCTCTACTCTGCAGTGGTGAGGCCTCAGCTGGAGAATTGTGTCCACCTCTGGATGCCATACTTTAAGAAGTTGAAGAGAGTCCTGAGGAGAACAATAAAAATAATAAAAGGTTTAGAAAACCTGACCTGGGAGGAAAGTCTAAAGCAACTAGACTTGTTTAGTCTTGAGAAAAGAAGTTTTGAGGGGGTAACTTGATAACAGTCTTTAAATATGTTAAGGAATGTTATGAAGAGGACAGTGACCAGTTGTTCTGTATGCCCACTGAAAGTAAGACAAGTTGAAGGGGATTGATCTGCAATAAATAAGATTTATGTTAGATAGTAGGAAACGCTTTCTAGCTCTAGGGGTAGTTAAGCTCTGGAATAGGTTTCCAAGAGAGTTTGTGGAATCTCTGTCTCTTGAGGTTTCTAAAAGCAGGTTAGACACACACATGTCAGGGATGATCTAGGTGTACTTGGTCTTGCCTCAGGACAGGGGGGTGGGCTAGATGACCTCTCGAGGTCCCTTCCAACTCTATATTTCTATGATTCTCCTGCACGGTTTAACAGTCCCATAGAAATCAAGAGAACTTTTGTTACTGGGTGGAGAAATACGGCTGCTAAAACCTCTATAACAAAGACTAAAGTTAGCAATAGAAATATATCTGGGACATCTAATTCCAACCAGCCCCTGCTGTCGATTTCAAAGGGATTATAGGCAGTTAACTGAGAACAAAATTTGATGATAAGGTCCCAAACATGCACCATTCAAATCTGTGGGTATTTAGATAATGATGTCAATGGGAGCAAAAATCAGAACCTGATCCAAAGCCTATTGATGTCAATGGAAAAGCTCCCTTTGATTTCAGTGGGCTTTGCATTAGATCCTAAGTGCCCAGATTTCATTCACAAAATATGCATTCACAAGTCCAAAGAGGTAATTGCATGCTACAGGCTTATAGCGTATTTAATAAGCTACTGAATGTGCACCTACACTTGCATATATTACTGATAGAGCCCAAGAAAATTTGTCTTCTATTTCTACTACACTTCCACAGAGAACAAGTTTGTGTATTTTAACTTTTGCTAATAACCTGTTCTTATAAAGTGAGACTTCTAAATTAGTTTTTATATGATTTCTTGATATACATAAAGCTCAAAACTTAGTGTGTCTTAACGGTACTCAGTGCAGAATAAACTGGTGTGGAAAGAAGCAGGAATACATTTTGGGTGCTCAGCATTTTCTGAAAAACAGGATTCTTTAAGGTATCTGGGCAGCCAAAAATGGAAGTGCCCAGAAGCACTAGTCAGTTTTGAAAATCTTGGCCTAAGGAACTGCCAAGGCTACGGAGTGAGTCAGATTTTAGACCTATCCCGCACGTCTAAAATCACTAGCCAACACATGGTGATCACTTTATCCACAAACAATTTGTAACACCATGAAGTCATTAGAACCTGTCGGTTGTTAAACGCTCCATTTCAGGTATCCCAGGTTGAAACTTTCAGGTTTGCAAAACTCAGCTGTCCTGCGTGTCTTTTCCTTCATTGCATTAGTCATTCTTCAGGCAGAACCACTAAAAATGCCTAATAAATCTCCTTTCTTTCAGATCCTCCAGATTTTGAGGAAGAACTGGCTGACTGCACAGCTGAGCTGGGAGAAACTGTCAAATTGGCTTGCAAAGTAACAGGAGCTCCTAAGCCAGTAGTCGCTTGGTATAAAGGTATGGTCAGCATTGTGTTGTCATGAGATACATACTTCTAGTTTACATGACACTCACACTGCTCCATTCCAAGTTCTTGGTAGCTGATCATTTAACTGCATCGCATGTTTTCCCAGCAACATTATAATTACAGTTTTTACTCGCAGTGAAAACATCTTTGCTGAAAGTTTACACCCCATACATAGCTGTTTCACATGCCTCTCACTGCATTTAAGTCTTTTCCCTTTACAACACACCATAAGCAACAAGATCCTTCACCGCACAGGTCAGACTTCGGGGGAGATTTTGTGTTTACATAAGGACAAAGCCTGGCAGGTGATGAGCACCCGCAGTGTCCATTGAGATCAGGATTTAACTCCTGGTGGATACAATGTCTCCTCAGCTGTGTTCTCCGGGTGCATTGGAGCAAAAGAACATGAGGAGCTCATTCTTCAGCTGCTCTGATCTTATGCAATGTGCATCTGATTTTAGAGAGGCAAATACAGCTCTAAGCCCCCTACAGCTATGCCTGTCCCCATCCTGGGGATAGCCAGGGTCCAAAGTGGAAAAATCGGGTGCAGTTCTCAGAGCATGTGAACTGATGCTGTGTTTAATGAGGGATTTATATCTCTCTTATTTTTAAGATGGCAAACCAGTGGAGATGGATCCCCATCACATTATAATAGAAGATCCTGATGGTTCCTGCACATTGATCCTGGACACTCTGACGGGTATTGACTCAGGACAGTACATGTGCTTTGCCACCAGTCCGGCTGGCAATGCCAGTACACTAGGAAAGATCCTTGTTCAAGGTAAAGTCCTAGACAGATACATTGTTTTAAAGTGCTATTCACCTCTTCCCTGCTGTGTAATATACTAGGTATGTGCATTAAAACATGCAGGCAGTTCTGCATTACATTCCTAGTGTGTCCTCTTTGAAGCACCCTCTGATAGCTCAGGAATAGTGAATCAGAAAGTCAGTTCTCTTTATTGGTTGCACTCTGCTACCAATGGGAGCGATCCAGTCAGGCCACAGACCTGTGTGTGTTTGTTCTGATCGCTGTCACATTTATTAAGTTGATTCTTATTTTCTAGTGCCACCGAGGTTTGTGAACAAGGTTAGAAATGCTTATTATGTTGAAGATGAAGATGCTCAGTTTACCTGCACCATTGAAGGGGCACCTTATCCTCAGATCAGGTCAGTTCTTGAAGTTATTTCTTAACAGAAACCAAAAGTTTTGGTGGTTTCCTCATGCAATGTATTGTAGCAACTGTGTGGGAAGGAAAAACCTGCAAACAACAATTGATATTGGACTCTATCAGATAAAATGTGCTCATATATATTTTGGGGTTCCTTTAACTATCCTCACCCAGCATGCATTCACTTCACCAGCCAAGTGTTCTGGGCAGTCCATCATGACATTCTCTCTAGCAGTGGAAAGCTTGGTAGAACATCCTCTGAAGACTGGCAGTGCTGCTCTATGCTTTGGCTTGAGACGTTTCATGAGAACACCGTAAGACTCTGTTTTCCCACAGGGGATGAGTGTGCTCCCTCCATGGTGATTCACATCCCTGAAAATGCAGAGTGTGTGAGGCCCAGCTGGGACCTAAACTTGTATCTCCTGCCTGGGAGTGTGTTGCTCTTCCCACTGGGTTGATGAGCAAGTGGTTCATTGAACTGTCACCTTTGGCCTTAGACTCACTGTTTTCCATGCACAGGTGGTATAAAGATGGTGCCCTGCTGACAGACATCAATAAATACAAAACTTTCAGTGAGCCACGGAGTGGTGTGTTAGTCTTGGTGATTAAAAATGCTTCTAAGGAGGACATGGGACACTATGAATGTGAAGTAAGTTGGAACAGATTGGAACAGCTGCTGTTTGACTCATCATAATGTGAGAATTTCTTCTCTCTGGGGACAGATTTTTGACTGTGTTATTGCATCTGAAGTGTTACACATAACGTACCAAGAATCTCAAAGTAAAGGCAGGATGGACCCAATTGTTTGGGGATATTCTGATCTGAGATTTTTGTTCATCAGATAATATAAAAAATGAGGCAGTTTGGAAATCAGAGTCAGAGCTGAGTTTAGATTCCAAATCTACCTCAGGCAACGTTCAGATGTAGAGTTTTGCTTTGGGCCCATCACTAAAGAGATTCTCTCCACTCCAGACAAACATCCAGACAAAAAAGAGTACTTTGGGGCTTCAAACAAAGGGGCAACCACCGAACTGCCCTTTTATTTCAAAAGATTATCAGGAAGTAACTAGGAAAATAAAATCACATACGTCGGGGTAGGCAATTTCAATTACTTGAAAAAAAGAAATTGCACTTCGTTTTTTGTAGTAAATCCTTAGTAGTAAAGTAGTAACATAAATTGCACTGAACCGGGATGTGCACACTCAAGGGATATGTTTCATGGGTGTATTTCCCAAGGGCAAGATTTTTCTATTGCAGGATTCAGCTAACTTCAGTTGAAGTTATTTGAATCTTGCCCCTTGGATTCAATTGAGTCATTTATGCCGTCCTGTATTGCACATCTCGCCGTGGCAGCAGTAGAGTAAAGTGGGGACTCACTGTATAAAATTGTCCTACATTTTACTGAGTATTGCTTGATTCTCGTTAGCTGATGAACAGATTAGGTTCAGCAAGGAGTGGAGCGGATCTTTGCCAGCAGAGTGCAGCATTACTGGCCCAGGAGAAGAGAGGAGACCAAGCCATTACTATAGAAGGTATGATCCTTTGTCAGCTCTGTAAGTATACCATGGAATTACCCTAAAGTCATCTTCTTGAGGGTTGAATATATTTGCCATCTTATCATACAGTTTTATTCATGTTGATTGTTAGCGTACCTGTGTCTGTATGTCCATCTTGACGTGTATGCGTATACTGCAGATCATGTATACTCATCATCTACTTAGTCGATTTCCAAACCGATGAAATCAGTGAATTATCATAGGATATTTATGGAATACATTAAATGGCAAAGGAGGAGCAAGTCAGGGGTTTAATTTGCTGCCACTAATTCTGGTGAATTTTTTTTTTATTCTTTCAATTTGAACTAGCAATAATAGTTTTTCAGTCTAGAGGCAGAATGTGATATGAGCTACACTGAGGAAAAACAGGGCTCAGGACGAAAGCTCAGCAGAAATACGGTCGCCTCTAAAATGACACAAGAGAATATGTGGAATTGTCAAAGAAATGCATCTGATGGATCAGCTGCAGTTCCAATCACATGTGTGAATAGGTATTAATTTACCTGTTAGCAAGTGATACATTGATATTAAACATCACATGTTCATGGTACCCATTCCTTTTTTATAAGTGTTTTTGGTTTGTTTATTTAACTTAAGTTGGTAAGACCTTCATCTCTTCATTTCTCAAGAGGGCTGCTGTCCTAAGTTATCTTGTTCTTTGAATTATTTCTACCATAAATATGTAAAGAAACAAACTATACCCTTCATTACTGTGCTTAGGCAACGCAGAGGTTTGCAAACAGCTACGGAACTTATGTTTCTCCTTTGAGTGGTTGTGCATAGACACATTCCACTGTAGCTGTAGGTGCATCCAGTGCACTTAGATTGGAGACTTTTGCCAGCAGTGCCACCAGAGGGCACAGGTCCTGTGCTTCCCTCCTGCTCAGAGCTGAGGGCATAAAAGGGGCATGGCAGCTGCTTCCCTCTCAGTTCCTTCTGTAGCAAAAGTTGGAGTTCCCTGTGGCTCTTCCTCTTCCATTAGCCGATCTCCAGAAAGAGATTTCTCTAAATGTATATGGCTCTAATGATAGTTTAGGCTTAAGAGAGTTTAGTTTATTAGACAGTTCTTTCATTTGGGGATTTCGTATGGAGAAATCCCCAGGATTCAAACCATGTGCAATATGCAGGCATAGAAGCTGGAATTAGGGATGCTGAGGGTGCTACCGCACCCCCTGGTGGCTTGAAGTGGTTTCCATCAGATCCAGGGTTTACAGTTTGGTTCAATGGCTCTCAGCGTCCCCACTATAAAAATTGTTCCAACTGCCCTGTGCAGGGTGTAATCCTTGATACAGAGAAGCACTAGAGAAGAGAGGAGCATGGGAGAAAGGCAAGAAACTCATCACCTGGAGTCGTCCTCCGGGATCCTACCGTCTCTTGAGGATGAAAACACTGCTCGTGGCCAGAGAAGTGAACAGCCCCTGAAAATGGGGACCTTGTCTCCCTCGCAGCCACAGTTGGGAACCTTTTCTTACAGCCCAGCCCCAGCTAACAGGGTGTCCCTGCCTGGAATACTCAGTAACAGACCAGCCGGAACAACAAGTGCAGGAAGTTCTGTTCCAGAACTGGCCACAACCTGGGCTCTATCCTGGATGGCGTCCTACTTCCCTGGCCATGCCATCTGCTGTATGTATTACCTCCAGTCCTTCTCATTTTGAAGGTGACCAGGAAACTAAAAAGAGACAAGACAACTTTCATAAGTATAAAGTAGCCTAGAATTACTGTTTACCTGTAAGGGGTTGAGCTAAAGGTAACCTGAAGAGAGGGGAACAAGTAACCAGTAGGAACCGGAGATGCTAATCAACCTCCAAAGACAAAGAGGAGACTTTAGTTTCAGTCTCTGTTCACCTCGGCTATGGGATGAACCACACCTGTTTCTTTTACTCTAACTATAAGCTTTCTATCCAGTAACAAGTCAAGTTCAGCAGTAAGTCTTATGTTTGGGTTATATCAATTGAAAAGTTTCTCAAATTGTGGAAATGTATCTCTGTGTTTCTCTATAACTTTAAAGCTTCAGCAGAAGGAAAAATTCCTAGAGCGGAGGTTGTCCCTTTGATGCTGTTGGGATGCAAGTGCTTTGTCTACTGATTTTTTTTACAAGGGATTTATTCCTTTCCTTTTTCTTTAATTAAAATATTTCTTTTAAGAATCTGATTGCTTGTTTTCCATTGTGTAAGATCCTGGTTTTGGATCGGGCATGTCTCGCAGGATCAGGAAAGGTTTTTTCTCTAAATCTTCCCAGGGAGCGAATAAGTTTGGGGGTTTAGCGGAAAGGGAAAGAAGGGTTCCAAACTACCCTAGCCTTAGTTTGGTGGTGGCAGCAGTTAGTTCCAGACACAGGAGAAGTTTGTGTTCTGGGGGGAAAAAGATAACCTAAGCTGGTAAAATAAGCTTGGGGGGTTCTTTTTTTTTTTTCATGTGGGTCCCCACATCTGTACCCTAAAGTTCAGAGTGGGGAGGCAATCCTAAGAACAACCATGTAGTGTGGGCCTGGCCAAGATAGTCGTGGTTCATGTACTTACACCGACATTTGGTCGCTCATAACTGTACCCCTCGTTGACAATCTCCTGTCTCAAAACCAATGCGTCTGCATCCCAACTGGCAGTCTCTCCGCCTCACCTCATGGATGATCTCTGGTTGAGTCATCAGGAGAAATTATGTTCCCGAGATGCCCAAGCAATCGTCATAAGCAGCAGACTGGATTCCACTTGAGTGACATATGCAGTGAAATGGAAAAGGTTTTTGATCTGGGCGGAATCTCACCATTTATCACCAAATCTCACAGTGGTTAGACACATACTGAATTACCTACTGTATCTCAAATTTTCTGACCCCTCAGTTAGTTCATTGAGAGTCCATCTGACATCTGTCTCTGCAGTGCACCCTGTAGCAGATGGCTTTTCTATCTTTTTGCATCTCTTGGCTTCCAGATTTCTAACTGGTCTGGTTCATGTGTACTTTCTCATGTCTGATCTGGTTACCTCGGTGGGTTCTGAATCCAGTTCTGGCGCATTTAATGGGTCCTCCACCCTTTGAACCTCTGGCAATATCATCCCTTTCACTATTATCAGTGAAAGCAACATTCTTGTCAGCAATTAACTCTTACTAGGAGAGTCTCAGTGCTCCTAGCCAGAGTGGCATATCTTGGTGCATTTATCTTGTAGGAGGTTAAACTGCACGTTATTAAACATTTAAACATTTATCTGACCCTCCTCTCACAGATTTCCACAAAGATAAAGTTTCCCTTAGGCTGCACCCTAAATTTATGCCAAAGGTGGTATCAACCTTGTACTTTAATCAGATTAGTCATTTCCCAATATGCTTCCTGAAACCTCATTCTCTCAAGGGTGAAGAAAAGCTTCATACCTTAGATGTTTGTAGGGTTTAGGCGTTTTACATAGACCCTACAAATCATTCAGATCCTGCCCTGGAATCTTTTTAGCCTCTGGTGAGAGAACCAAGGGTGAATCAGTAGTAGCTCAGTGTATCTTGCACTGGATTTCTGATTGCATCAAGCTTTGATCTTGCCAAGGTCTCCCTTCCATGAAGGACAACTACGCCCCACTGGGGCTCATTCCACTTCATCAGCCTTTTTATACATTCCGATATGGGGTGGGCAAAGCAGCAACATGATCATGGGTACACAGGTTTCCTGAGAGGACGTCAGCATCGGCATCTTGGCATTGCAGTCTCTTTTCAAGTCATTTGCAGTCCCACCATCTGTAGGAAAACTGCTTGTGAGTCACCTCCCAGGCAAAGTATACATGCACAATCACTTGGGGAGAAAAAATGGTTCCTTAGCTATATAATAACTGTTGTTCTTCGAGATGCGTTGTGCACATGTACATTCCTTAACCTTCTCCGCTATTCCAGAAGTTAGATACGCAGCAGTGCAAAGTCATGGAGACGGGCGTGATAGCCGTATGCCTTCTGTGCTCTTTGCTCTGATCACTTGAGAGTCGGGACTCATGCATTGTGTAGTGGTACTGCTGGCAAAAGTCTCTGGCTTGAGTGCATTGGGCTCACATACAGCTGTGAAGGAATGTATATATGCCCAACACATCTCAAAGAACAAGGGTCACTGTATAGGTAAGTAAGCGCTTGTTTACATCGCTGGTATTTGAATAGTGACAGCACTCAGGATTTCAGTGCGGGCCATGACTGGGAGAAAGTGTACTCTTGACAATTACTTTTGCCTTGAAACTGTTGTTAACGTTGGTAGTCAGAAACCATAGGTTACCCAGGCCTATAATTTATTTAGTTTGTTTGGAATCATTATATGTTTCTAATGACCTAGAAATTTGGAATGTATTCATTATTTCCCCTAAGCTTCTGAATCCTTATAGAAACTCAGATAATTTCATAGATACACACATAATTATTTTCCTCTGCTTTATGCTCACTTCCTTTGTGGCCTTGTTTTATGGTGATCAAATCATTGAGGACTGCAGGGGAGAACTTTATTGGGATTATCGATACCATAATTGAATCGGCTGGAGGAGTGCTGTTTCCGTAATATGCCCTACTCAGGAAATGAATATGTTGAACCCAGAATGCTGACAAAAATGCCAGAGCAGCATATCTTGGTGCATTTACCTTGTAGGCGGTTAAACTACATGTTGTTAAACATTTAAAGCAAGTTAGAGGAATATGTTATAATAAAAAGTAAGAATTGCAAAACTGCATTAAAAGTGTTGTTTAGCTTATAATACTGTAAGCATTTAAATTCACCTTGGAATTACTCGTGTTTGTATATTATACATTTGTATAGTTCATATAAAAGAAATTGTTTTGTGCTGTTGATTGAAGAAATCTAACATGGCAATTGCTTGGGAGCACCAGAAATACTGTCAAATAAAACAATTTGTTGTTTAAATTGGAGAGATACTGGTTGTGACAAGTGGTTATTGGGTTCAAACCGGCATTGTCGAAGGAAATAAGGTCCCAATCTAATTCCAGTTAGTCAGCGAAAGATGAATCAGGGCCTTCCAGAGCAAAATGTTAAAATGAGCCAAAGTCATCCCAGTAATATCTTCATTGCGTTGGATGGAGTTACACCAAAGATGAATCTGGCCTAATACATGTAACTGAGGAAAGAACTATTGGTTATTCAACATCCAATAATCTATCTGGATATACCTGCTAGGAAGCCAGGCTCCCCTAACAAAGAACAGAAGGACAGGCAGACTTGATGAGAGCCATCTATTTCCATCCTTACGATGATTATTGGTAGCAATGTTATTTGTGACTTCAGCAGGAAGAGAAGCTATCACTGTTCGATATTATCACACTGGAGAACAGGCATTGGGCCTGGCCCACTCCCACACACCAAGACTGTTTCTAAGATTTTTACCTATTTAATAGTAGTTTGACGTTGGCTGTATGGTGTGATGGTCGCCAGTTCTTCCTGTGACTCTTACAGAGACTTTTGTTGCCATTGATTTTTTTCCTTGCCTTTCTGTATGGTTACCTCTCAGTTTGTTTCACCGAGCCAAACATCGTTTATTACCCATAATATTAAATTAGTAAATCCCTGTTGTGCACAATTAGCAATCCAGACACCACACCTGCAGTCTGTAAGGTTACATTCTGCCCTCAGTTAGCACCTGGCCACTGCACTGAAGTCAACTAAGAACTGATTTAAAAACAGAAATCCAAATTCAGGAAGAATTTTAGGACTTTTACACAAATATTTGTAGGGTTAAAGAGAGAGAGAGAGAGAGAACTTTTCTATTTGAGTTCAAGTTGAATATCTGCTTTGCAACCAATCTCCTTGCTGCTTAATTTAGATGTCGCAAATCTTTAAAGACATGCTGATTCGCCATGGCTCTAGCTTTCATGTTTAATATTATAATACAGCAAATTATTCAACCCAGGTTCACTAACTTGCAATCAACTCACTTTTAAAAACAAAACTGCAACATTTCTGAAAGTTATTGAATTCCCATCATCTCTGACTGGCATGGTACAGACTAGGCGATGACAAATGTAAAGCTTTTTATTAGCAGGAATAATCATAAGCACAAGTGGAAATAACCAAGATTTTGCAGAAGAGTGAACACTGGGATGGAGCGTGTTTATAGCAGGAGATAGGAATCTGGATTCCTGAGTTCCATTCTTACCTCTGCCACTGGCTCCATGAGAGACCTTTGGCAAGTTACTTAATCACTCAGTGTCTCAGTTTGCCTGGTAATACCTGTCTCATAGGGTAATATTTAAGTGTTCTGAGATCCTCAAAGGCAAGATTGCTGTAGATGTACAAAGTATTTTTAGTTCTGTTTTTCCCACTGTCCTGCCGAAGAGCTAGAGAATGTGGGTTTGCTCCAAAGACTTTTTAATAGTTCCATTTGTAGGATGAAGATCCGGATATTATTAATTTTGTCATTGTTCTCTTGTTATTAATTTACTATTATTGTTTATTTTTAGTTTACGGCTGGCAATGGGCTAGGCACTGTATCGTGCACAAGAACACCGTTAGGTCCCCCTCAGTTATAGCAAACACACAGCATTGTTCCCAAGTAAAGGCTTCTAAAGCTATAACATTGTTTTTCCAACCACAGTTCTTTTTCTTTGCAGAAAAAGAATATTTGTATTTCATACAAAGCAGTTTAGAAAATTCAGTTCTGTCCATGAATTGTCTGCAGTGTAATTATATTCAACAGTTGATAGTAGATTTTTTTTTTAAGAAAAGACCAATAACGTGTATTAATTAGTAAAATTAGCATCAAAGATCGGGAAAATTCAGTAATCATCTTCCTTGGTATACATGATCAGTGCATACTGTGCAATGGAATATTATGGTTTTCTTAGGGGGACAAGGTAGAGTTTACAGATTGTAATGAAAATCATGTTGGAAATCATCTTTCATGCATTTCAAAGTTATGAGAGTTTTATTTGCCTTCAAACGCATTCTTATAATCATTTCATAATGTGTGAGCTGTTGGTTTAACATATTAACAAAAACGTAGAATCATTGGCTGAACCTAATGCTTAGAGCTGTTAATCTGCTTATCGGGATCTCCTGCTTTGCAAAGCCGTTTTTCTAAAATGCTATAAAAAAGTTGAAATGATAAATCCTACAAATAGTACTGATGCAGGAATGTTCCCGAGTTCCCTCATCCTACTTTCATGTGGTTCTATCCTTCATACGGGATTGCTTCAGACCTAGCACACCTTGGAGAGTTTATATAAACTGCCATGCACTAAATTAAAATTAATTAATTAGGGCCCACATACCCCATTTAATTTATGATTGGTGCTCTTGGGGCCAGTCCTGCAGAACTTTTGTATACAGAATCTCCATTGACATCAGCATGCAGAATGACCAGGACTGTTGTCAGTTGGAAGGGGAGTGCAAGATCAGGCACTGATAATGGGAATTGTGTGCAAGGACAAAGGACAGTGTATTTAGGTTTGATAGTGTATTTATTTAGGTTTAATAAGATGCAGTTCAATAAAATACCAGTTACTAATGACACTTATTTATTGATATTTCCTAACTGAACATTTGATACAGTTCTTTTCTTTAGACAATTTTGGATACTCATTAAATACATTTTTAACAAACAACTAGTATTTAACATACAGTAACTATTAAAAGAACCTCATAAAATATCTTTATCTAAGTAGTATATTTATTGTACACTAATTAATCTTCATAAATGGACCTGATTCTCATTTGCTTAGTTAGGTTTAAATCAGGAGTAACCCCACTGACATGAGAAGAATAGGTCCCATCTGGAGGAATATTTCTATTTGTTTTGTTATATCCAAATTGTTTATCTCTTTGAGAATCTTTAAGGGTTCATGATTCCATGAACATTTCTAATCTGGATATAAAAGCAAAATCCTGTTTAAGGGTCCAGTCCAACTTCCATATAAAGCAAATTATAAATAGTTTAAAAAGTTTTCCAGGTTACTAACAAGGTATATGAACATAGGCTTAAAATTTTATTTAATTTTGAAGGCAAAACATTTGAAAATAATTTCTTCCTATATTCAATAGCTACAGTCTGAATTCTAGATTCTAGGTCCAAAACTGGTCTGCTTTAAACCAGCGTAAATATAGTGTAACTCCACTGACTTTAATAAAAAGAATCTAGATGTACAGAGGTGTAACTGAGAGCAGAATCTGGCCGTCTGTGTTTGCCTAACAGAAACTGGAAGACAGCACGGAACAGCCACCTACTGGGATTGCTTTTTTTTAAGGCATTTGTGAAACTAGCACTCCAGCAGAGAAAACATGGAACTCTAGACCCAGCTGAGATATTGACATCAACTTCAGCACAAAATTCTCATTAACTCCAGTGGGATTTCCATACTTAACACAATAGCAGGATAGGGCTCTTGAAAGTTAAGTGAAGGTGAAATTAAATTTCAAATATTTTGTCTTATAATGTAAATATATTTTGAATTTTTTAGTCCATAGATATGTTGGTGACCATTTAAAGAATCAGGATTTGCTAAAAGATGCATCAGAGATTAGATTTTCCCCCCCTGTATTTTGAACAGGAACTATCTATGATGTCTCAGATATTGATGTGTAGTAACTCTTGGTAATTGTAATTTTTGGATGGCAGCCACTGTTACTGCACAGATGACGACTTAGGACGATAAACAACTTTCTTTCAAAAACAAAACCAAAAGTTTTGCAGTTCACTTTTAAAGTGTTTTTTTTAATGATACAAACTAAATAACAGCAGTACTGTGGCTTATTTGCTTTATTAAGCTGGTTGCTAGAAATATAATTCAAAGAAAAACTTTTAGAAGCTCATTAACTTGTCACTGAACAGAGAGTGGGACCTGGGGCCTTATTTTGTAAAATCCCACTTATAGTCAGCAGTTCTGAGTGCCTTAAATATGGTTTAGTTCATATGGTGTCATGACGCTGCACCAGCAGATTGGTAGAGAAAATGATGAAAATCTCTTTTAGTTTTTGAAGCATTATACTTCTTTGCTTTTTCTTTTTCATTAAATCTCTAACTTAAAAAAACTTTGATTAATCTATTCTCTCTGAAATCTTTATGTAGTCACCTCTAAAGCAGTATTTTATATTATGGGAGCATAGGTAGAGAACTATACAGAGTTAATATGCATGAATGGAACAGACATATGCATACTGTAGGTATATAAATGGACTCTCATTTTGGTGGGTTCTGTTTTAGTTTTTTATAATCTTTTTTTTCATTTTGATAAATTTGGATCTTGAATCCAGTTTGCAGAAGCCTGGAAACTGACTGATTATTTAGTCCTGGAAACTCCTTTTCCAGACATATGATAATCATAGGTTAAAGGATTCCAGCTCTGCTGAATTTTCCCTACAGAGACATACTCTGAGCTCTCACATGGTAGCTTGCAGAAGTTTTGATTTTCCAAAGACAAATGCTGGGATATCAAGGTGGAAAAAGCAGTTCTTTTTGTTTTATAACATTGTCTCCATAAGAATCCACATCAGCTCAAAACCATTCCTTGCATAGGCTACATTGGGAATTCCCAGTACTGATCAGAGACACGAAGGATAACACTGCAGATAACCACAGAAAGCATGGATGGGATGATAGATGTGTGTTTTCACTCAAGTTTCTCTTGATTAACTTAACAAAGTTAATTTAATCATTTCAGCTTTTGCCTTTCTTTAACCCCATGCTGTTCATACTGTTTTCTTTGTAGTCACTGAACAAGAGACTAAAGTGCCCAAGAAAACCATCATCATGTAAGTGCTTATTTTTTTAACAGTCATGTTTTGAGTTGCCGCCTATGCATGATCCAATAACAAGCCTGTGTTTGTTGGCCATGCAAATGTGTTCATTCCCGTCCCATCTGATTTCTTGGTATTTTGTGTTATGAAACGTAACAACCTGAAAAATGTAGCCATCCCTCTCAGAAAAGCAGGAACACTAGCATTTAGACTCAGGCTGGGCCGAATTCTCCTTTCAGATCTATTAGCACAGATCCCACTGATGTCAATGGAAATTGCACATGAGTTTGCGAAGGTAGAATCTGGCTCAATAACATGAGACATGACATTGTTTGAAGCAAGTTCATGGCTTGGACATGAAAGCGGATACTAATAATTGACTTCCTTGGACCCTTATTAAATTCTGATGAGCGGGTATGAAACAACAACTGAAATATACGTATAAACAAAAGCTGAATGCCACCTTTTACTTGTTTCATTATTCTTGTATAGTCTTAGAATCTTCTCTTCATTTATACAGCACATTGGGTACCAGTGACTCCATTGAGGTGTGTAAGGGTATGTCTTCAGTACCCGCCGGATTGGTGGGTAGCGATCAATCTATCGGGGATCGATTTATCGTGTCTGGTTTAGATGCGAGAAATCGATCCCCACAGGCACTCCCTGTTGACTCCAGAACTCAGGCTCGCCAAGAGGCGCAAGCAGAGTTGACAGGGAAGCCTGCTGTTGCCTTAAGGTACCAGGTAAGTCAACCTAAGATGCACCGACTTCAGCTACCTTATTCATGTAGTTGAAGCTGCATATTTTAGGTCGACCCCTCCCCCGCCCAGTGTAGACCAGGCCTAAGACAACAGGTCCAGGCACCTAAAACTTTTCAAACTAAATAGCCAATAGGCAGACAAGGGTAAAGTGGGGAAGAGGTGCTGCCTTTTGCTGTTTTCCATTGACCTCAGTGGCAGCTAGACTGGGCAATTTGGGCAGTGGCAAAAAAAGTTTTACTTCTCCAAAGAGCAGAACCCTTGGCATTACTGTCCGTGCCAAATTGCTGTGTGTAAAATACCAGTGGGTTAGCTAAAGATTATGCAAGTTTTAGATAACGGATTCAGAAGTAGCCCAAGAAAGTGAGTCCTTGTTGCTCTTCCAGGGGTTGCTCAGGGTCACGCCATGCAACAAGTTAAAGATTTTACCTTTGTGAGCCTCTGCTGCAATAAATCAGCAGGCAGAGGACAAAGCATTTTGGTTTGGATTTCTTCTCAGTCACCTGGTGATGTCAGCAATCTTGTTCTAGTTCTTACCTTTTTAAATTGTCTTCTAATTCGCTCCAGCAGTAATACACTTTGTTAAATATTATTCAACAAACACAAAATGCCATTTGGTAAACTGATAACTATTGTCCTGATAAGTAATTTCTACAGAGAATACTGATTTAGACATCTGAGGGCTTGACCCAACACTTGATGAAGTCTTCAGTGGGAGATGAGTCATGATCTAAGTATTTATATATGAGGACAGCAATGTTTAAACTTTACCAACACAGAGCAAGTTTATGCATAAATTTGAGATGGAACAGAACCGAAATCCGGGCTGTGTACCCCGCAAATCTCGAGGGTACTGATATGTGGGTCTTAACTTTGCAGTTCAGGCTCAAACCCATATCTAATGCAAGTATATAAAGGTTAATTCTCAACTCAGTTGCCAGAGATTTTCACACGTAACTTTGGCCAGGTCTACTCGTGGGGAGAGGGACAAGGAGGGAGAGGGAGGAGTTCGACCTAAGATACACAACGTCAGCTATGCGAATAGCATAGCTGAAGTTGACGTATCTTAGGTCAACTCACCTCAGCGTCCTCATGGTAGCAAGTCAACTGCTGCCGCTCCCACATCGACTCCACTTCCACCTCTCATGGCGGTGAAGTTCCAGAGTTGAGTCGGGAGAGCACTCGGAGATCGATTTATTGCATCTACACTAGACACGATAAATCAATCCCCAGTAGATGGATCACTACCCGCCAATTTGGCAGGTAGTGTAGACGTGGATTTTGATTGGCGTTGATGGCAGTTATGTACCTGCAATGTAGACTTTAAAGATTCTCCAACAGTGCAGGCTGGTAACCCCTCTCTGGGAGCAGGCAGTCCCAACATGAGAAGTGGCTTTAGGCAGGGTGAGATGGGTAGTGGTGCTGAAGCTGGGGAGAGACCCTTGGTGGGAGGGTGTCTGCTGGATGAGATCATTTCAGTGTGAGAGGTGTAAATACAGGGATAGGCACATTCTCAATGGAAGAGACTAATGCAGCAATGAAATATAGACTCAGTAAGAGAGGGTGATACTGGCATGGGCGCATTCTCATGGGAGGAGGTGCTGGAATCACACCATGATGAGGTGATGCTAGAAGAGAGAAGTAGATCAGATCTCTGAATCTTTAAGTCCCCATCCTGATCAAACAAAAGCAGAAGACGCTCACTTAGGGGAGAGTCCCTGAGCCTTTCCCATCTCTCTGCGCAGAACAGCCTATGGGAAGGGTGGAGGAGGTAAGAGGATTTCCTGTGCAAGGGATGTTCTGTGGACAGCAGGCCCATCTTGCTGGAGCTATAGACTGAGGCGTGGAACTGCCATGTGGAGCTGGGGAGTGAGGCTGAAAATATGAATTCGCACTCATTCCTTCCTGGGTCCCGTCCTCATTATTTATCTTTCAGTTCCTTCCCTTTCGGCTTCTGGCTCTGCACTTGATGCTAGAGGCTGTATCTCAATGAAAAACAAACTTGGCTTTGCCTCTCCTGTTTCCCCTGGACCAGCCACCTCTAAATTTGTGGCTGACTCTTTAAACCCAGACTATTGTGCTATTTGAAATGTACATTTTTATGTGTGGCTTTCCTTATGGCTTTTTCAATGTTACGTCTACAGGAAAAAGTCAGGGGAAAAGGACTTACTTGTTTGAGAAGTCTGGGGAAGCTGATATTTATCCCAACCTGTACTGGAGCATGTTTAAGGTCAAATTCTGCTCTGGGATAGGTGCATCCCATTGACATCTGTGTGTATGCATTCAAGTGCAGATAATATAGACCTCAACGTGCAGGAGTCCCTGTTGTCCTGAGTATCTCACCATACTTATAGCAAAGCAGAGTAGAATTATTCTGAGACATAGTAAACATACATTATGGGCTTGATCCTGTACTACTTAGGGAAGGATCAGGTTCCGTGCAGTATGCTAGCCCATCATCATTTTTACTATAAAAGTAAAGACAAAAATAAATGTGTGCACACCTACACTTATGGCAAGAGGGAATACTAATGTCTTGGCATGAATAGCTTCTTCAGGAAATATTTCAGCTGTCTTTCCTTTCTTGACTTTCCCCATGTGCTTAATGATCTTCTAACACTGCGTTTGTGTGTGTGAAAATGCAGGTCTGTAGTCCATGCTGTTGATAGGTAAACAAACCCTTTCTTTGTGACCATTCATTTTAAGCTACAAAAAGAGAGAATATGTTTATAAATAAGAGGTGAATTCCTGACCCTGTTGAAGTCAATGGGATTTTTGTCATTGACTTCGCTGGCTCCAGGATTTCACCCAAAGAGACTGGATCAGGGAGAATGGGTTGAATTTCTTGAGTGTCTTTGCGATCTTTGGATGAAACTGCTGCTATATGACTGCAGAGTAACACTGTTACTGTTCTAAGAAAATCATTGATAATAGTCAGTGAAGCAGCATGCAATATAGCAGGCATCTGAAAGAGAGCTCCTTAGCTGGACATATTCAACATGCTTCTGTGTACTCCAAGTGTTAATGGATTTGGAGATCATTTGGATGGGACAGTGCAGAGCTCTCCTGACAGAAAACCTGATTCTGAAAGTAAGTTGAGTATATGTATGTCCCTCTGAAACTCACAAAATTGAGTGCTCACATAACTAACCCCACCTTGGTTGCTTTGTCCACAATGGGCATGTGCTGAGGGAGTGTGGATCCCAGAATGATTTTTGGCTTCACGCAAACTCCATTTCAACCATTTTTTGTCATCAGAGAGGAAACGATAACAACTGTGGTGAAGACCCCCAGGCAAAAGCGAAAGATGTCTCCCGCCCGTCCTCCTTCAGGTTACTCTCACCCCCGCTCTCCGAGATCAGAGCAGCTGACCCCAGAGCCAGTTTATGTAACAAAGGTCAGGCAGCCTGTACACAAGCATGAGCTGGAGGCCACGCGGAAGACTGTCATCCCTTCGCTCTTCGTGACAGAGCCAGAGGACAGACAAGGAGCAGCAGCCAGAGCGGTTGTCATAGAAACCACAGTGGAAGAACAAAAACCCAAATGGGTCGAAGTGGAGGAAATCATTGAATTCAAGGTGAAAAAATCACCCAAGCCTACGAAGAAAAGAGGAGCTTCCCCAGCAAAGCCAGAAAAAGATGACTCGGGAGAATTGACATTCACTCTGCCTGGCCCAAGACCTAGGCGTTCCTCTGAAGATGACCCAAACACAAACAACTCCAACAATAAATTAGTGGAGCAGGCCAAGTCTTCCCTGCCTAGAGACAGTCTGTCAGATGTCGACAGCCCGACCCTTGCTTATGGAGCTGACCAGGAAGGAGCTCCAGTCAACAGTGAAGAAGACATAAGTTCTCAATGTGGGTCTGAACAGTTAGGAAGTTGTTCGTTCATTGACTATGGGACTGACGGAAAGAGCTGCACGCAGGAAGCAAGCAATGATGATATTTCAGAAGCTACTTCCCCACTGCTTGCCTGTGTAGGTGAACCCTTTGTCTTTAGCTTGGAGACAGCTGATGCAGGTGAGCCTGAACTTCCGCCTTCACCGATGAGCCAAGGGATTAAGGAACAAGATGAATTACATACAGCTTGGACTGCTGAAGCAGGAGTACCCAATACTGTACAAGATGAGGAAGATAATGTTATAATTGATGAACCAGAGGAGCTAAAGACTTATGAAATTGGCAGCCGAGACCCCAAAATCCTGACCCACAATGGAAAAGTGCTAACTCTGGAAGACCTTGAAGATTACTTTCCCGAAGAAGGTGAGACCTATGGATGTGACGATCAGAACTACCCAGAAGACAAACCTTGTGAGATCTCTGTGCTCCAGACAGAAATTAATGAACCGACGGTGGGGAAGCCCGTGTTGCTAAATCTCGGGAGACCTGTTGTTCCTAAACCAAGGCAAAGCTTTTTTAGCAAGTTCAAGGAGCACCGTCCTGAAGGAATGTTCATGTCAGCATCCAGAGTAACAGGAGTGCAGTCCGTGGGTCCATCTAATATTTCTATCCATGTGAGTGAGACATGCACTGCAGCGGCCACACCTGGACCTTCCTTCAAACTGAAACCGTCCTTCTGTACTGGAGTCCAGCTCTCAGCAGACAACGGACAGTCCAGCTTTAAAACGGAAGTTTCCACAAGAACCCTCAGCTATGGAACTATCGGCGAGCCCGTTATGTTGCACATCAGCCCGGAAGACCCCTCACAGAGCTGAGCAGATATAAACAGGATTCTTAAAATCAAAATTAAAAAAAATACATAAACAAAAACCATTCTAGGGCGGGTGAAATTTGTGGTGAGAATTATAGGGAAACACCTAAACAAAAAATACCATAAGGAAACTGTATAGACCGTGATATGTAGAACTTTTCCAGTCTTAAAGGGAACACTTCAGTCAGTTCAGTTTATAATTGATCCTGGTGAAAGCATATCATTCCATAGAGAAGTGGTGAGAGGCAGGTTCAGAAAACTTAGGGTGACCTGCCTCTCCTACTTGTGACAAAAATGTAAGTAAGCAAGCCCATTTTTCTTTGAGAGTTTAAAAATTACGTCAGCTCTCAGACTGCGAAGTCACGCGGTGGTGAGACATTTAAGGTATCTCAGCTTGGCAATACCTTTCAGCAATCAAGAGAAGAGAGGGTAATTTCATTTAAACATATCTTCTGTCACTGTACCTGCCAGACAACCAGCAAAATAGTTTGCTCTGTTTTACTTCACTAAATGCAGATGAATTAGCTCTACCAAAAATGTGTTCCTAAACCTTTCAGAATGTACAATCTGCTTAAATTATTATTATATTTTTCCAGAGAGTGAATCTTATAGAAGGTACTACACTTACTAGGAAACACTACTGATTTAAAAGCCTGCTGAAACATTTTGGGTGAAATTCTGATCCTACCACAATTAAGGCCAAGAGGAAATCAGTTCGCGCTCTCAGTAACTAACCTACTGGGGATTTCAGCCCAGGCCCGTGGTATCATTTTAAACAATAACAGCCTTGCACAAAGGGCCACCATCCATCCCGGCTCTCTCCGCACCAAGGGAATGGGCTGAAAGGTTGTTCAGTGCTAGGATTGAATACCTATTCTAGTTCCCTTCTGGTTCTCTCCGGTGTAAATCAGGCTTAAGTCCATTGGAGTCAGCAGGCTTCATTCTTCACTCAATCATTTAAGCAGTAGGAGAATTGGAGCCTTGGACTTCAATGGGGGCAGAATTTAGGCTTTTTTTGAGACAGGCCCACTATTGACTTAAGAGACTGCTGAAACATTTTTGGGTGAAATTTTGACCCTACTGAAGTCAATGGCAAAACTCCCATTGACTTTAACAGAGCCCGGTCTTACCCCTTGAGTACAACTACTTTCTACCTCTATTAAAAAGGCCATCATTGTTAATCAACTACTTTTTGTTAATCTTTTAAGATGTATGGGTTTCTATGGCTCTGCATTCTTTATTCAAGTTCGGTTAATGCTATAAATGATGTAAATTATGATAGAGGTTTGCATTATCTACACTTAAAAGAGTATTGATTAAAGGAATGGACAGGTTAATACAAAATCTATAATCCAGATTAAAAACATGTGTAGAACCACAAATAAATTATTTCATAAATGAATAATTACTGTGGGAGTAGAACGGTTAATTATGTCTCCTGTACATGTTAATGGTTGAACTTCGCCATCAGTGCATTCGTGGTTAAAGTTTCCTAATCTGCTAATGAAAATTTACCTTTAAACCATATTAAAACTGCAGTACTAATACAATGAAAACCCTCTTCAAGAAACAACTGTTTAAAGAATGCATCTGATAGAAATTTGGGAGGGTTGTGCCTCAGGTTTTTTATGGGGTTTTAATGTACTATGCCATTTGAATACACCGCCAGTGCAAGATATACCATTATACTGTCGCCACTTTGGGTCAGCTATGTTGCAGAGGTCACCCTTTATCATAGACTGTTGTGTTTCTCTAGAGCTTTGACACAGAGTTCTCAAATGCATGATGATGGCTAATCCAGTAAGGGTATAATTCTGGAAGGTGCTGAGTGCCTCTGAGAGGTGGTATTCACCCTCAGCTCTCACTAGTTTCAGTGAAAATTGATATTGCATAGCACTTTCAGAAGGTGCTCAGTCCCTTGATAAGACAGAGGTCTTAGAGCTAGGTTCTTGTCCCACTTGAAGTCAGTTGAAGTTTGCCATTGTTCTCAATGGATATGTCTACACTTCAATTAGAACCCACCTCTGGCCTGTGCCAGCTGACTCAGGGTTCGGGCTCAGTGGCTGTTTAACTGCAGTGAGACATTGGGGCTTGCCCAAGCTCTGTGACCCTCTCACTTCACAGACCAAACATTTACACTGCAGTTAAACAGACCATTAGCCTGAGCCCCACAAACCCGAGCCAGCTGTCACAGGCCAGCCACTAGTTTTTAAATGCAATGTAGACATGCCAGTAGGCCCAGGAATTGGCCCTGTGTGTCTGACATTGTCTATGTGACAGAAGATATGAAAGAAAGAAACAAAACTTTATGTAAGCTGAGTTGCATGGTAATGTTGCTAGAGAAAACAATATTTTTTATCTGGATAGTACAGACCAGGATGTTACAAGAATGCTAAGAGACAGTTTGCTTGTTAATCATCTTAAAGAGGATGAAGTGAGTTTTCTCTTAGAACATCACATGCCAATGTTTTCAGTCTTGGTGTAAAACTAACTTGTTGATATGTGAAACTTGGTCCAGCGTTCTGCAGAGCACTGCCTAGTAAAAGGTACATCTAACTTTAAAAAGTGCTTTCACAAAAACTACGATTCTTCTTTAAAGAGCTGAAACTGGAACATGTGATGGCTAAAATTAATTCAGTAATTTAATGCTCTTTTTCATTTTATTTCAGTATCTAAAGGGTATATTTTGTACACAAATGTGCACTACATTTTTGAAGTTTGAAAATTTCTCAGTGACTACAGGTGGTGAAAGACATAAAACCTCTTTTATGGTACTATCATTTTTTCAATAACACTTCACTGGTGTATACTGTATATTTTATAATGAAGCTATACAATGGCTATATATTAGTTCTTCACTTGTGAGGAATATTGCACTAATGTACATTGGAGACTAACAGACATACAAGGGAGGAAGTATTTCTGAACTGAAAATATTTCTATTTTATTGGGCCGTATTCTGGTCTCAGTTACTCTGATGTAAATCCAGAATAACTCCACTGAAGTCCAATTTACACAGATGCAACTGTGAAAAGAATTTAGCCCATAGCCATCTTAAGCAGAAATAAAATAGAGATCTAGGTCTATCAAGATATACAACGGAATGTGGAGTTATTAATTTTCTCTTGACCTGGTTTTTGCTTAGTAATGACTTTGTTAATGAAGTAGAGTTGCATTTCAAGTGGTTGTAGCAAAGAAGTACTTAGGTTTCTGTTGATCAACCAAAAGTAAATAACATCTGTTTACATTTTTTAAAAAATTTAAACAAAAAATATCAGTGAAAAGGGAATTAAAATCCTATCACAGTACTATATTTTTAAAAAATGAAAAAATTATTAAAAGTCCTTTACGTTTATTTCCAGAGTATTTTCCTAGAGGTTAAAAAGTATGCTTGTAAGTGATTTAAAATGTGTAGATAACTAAGGATATGTGTGGGGGTTTATTTCCTGTAGATGAAGACATAACACTGTATTAAAATAAACACAAAGAATGTTTTACTGCAATTCCCACTGGCAAAAGGGTGTGAAAAAGGTGAAAACTTCAGTTTGTTTGAGAGACAAAAAACTAAAATAAATCTAAGTCAAGATATGTTATTATCTGCTCGAGTGCATATCAATAAATGTCTTGCATCAGCTATCATTGATCTCGCTTCTGTGGTTTTGTTTCTTCGTGGTAACTGGTTCTATCTTGAAGTTAATGAGAATCCATGGACGTCAGTGACAGGTAGTCAGGACCCCAACTGCACTCATGTATTTCAGGGCTACTGCTTGAGTTGCAAAGGTGCTGAAGTATTTTGAGAGAGCCTGTTTTAGAGAGATTTCCACCCAGTTTTGTGAAGTGAAGAATTTTGGGGAACTTTGCATCTTGGAGGCTCTTCTGAGTTGAATTTGAACTTCAACATGTTTGAGCTACTGCCGTTCCTTATCAGGTTAAATGTCCAGTGCACCGAAAGGGACACATCAGGTTTAAGGTTTACAATCAATAGTTCAGGATTTTACAACCAGGAAATAGAAGGTGCACAAGAGTGTGTCTTTGCCGCATTGTTGGCTCTGGTTGTGTGCACTAGAATGAACTCACTTGGGTCAGCCTCGCTCAAGTGAGAGCAGTCACACTGCAGGACACTCATGCTGTGCAGTGTGTTTGTATTAGCAACACAGAGTAGGTGAGTTCCCATTGCACTACTAGTCAGCAGCTTTCATGTTTCAACCAATAGGCCAGCTAGCTTAAGTTTAAAGCACCATTTAACTGGAGCTAGACACTTTTGGATGTGCACTGAAGTTGAGTTAGGGACAACACTCAAGCTATCCCTCGAGCTAACACGGCAGTGAAGTAAGAAGATTTAAGCTTGTGCTGCTGAAGAATTGGGTATATTTTGTCTACAGTGTCCATTGTTATGTCTGATCATGTTTAATTATCCCTGTGAAATTAATCCTATTTAAATCAGAGTAAATTTTCTCCTAAAGGGGCAGTGTTTTTACCACTAAGTGTATTCCACTCATTTCAGACCAGGTCACTTACAGGTGGGTGCCGAAACCAACATTACACTAATTGGTGGGTAGTCTCAGAAATAGTGCTTTCAGATCAGAATTAATGCACACGGATGGGGCAGTATAGTATGCAGTTGAGGGAAGCTCGACTGTCCTGTGGATAAACAGAGGGCTTCAGTCTCCAGGTCTAGCACCTTTCATCACCATTATACCCACATGAAGAAAATTAAAAAGAAATTAAGAGGCGCTGACCCAAAGTGGGACCTGTCTTTTTTCCCCCTTAGATTTGTGTGTAAAATTCAATCAGAACAAAAGCTACAGTGTTTCTTCTTCTGTGAATATAAAATAAAGCATGTCTGCACTCGTGAGCAATACTAAAAACAATTAAATTCATGGGTTGGTGAAATAAGAACCATTTCTGAGGCTGGAACTCCCCATGAATGAAGCATGGAGAAATTCACAGGAAAAGATAGACTGAAGAAAATGACATTTTCCAGCAGGGACTCTGTATGGAGATGGACACTTGATACAATCCATTAGTGGTAAAGAGCTATTGATACTGGTGATATGACCATCTTGCTGTTAACACTGTTAATTTTTTCTCCATTCCACAGGAGTCATATTTATTGGTAAAAATATATTTCCTGGTCCGATAAAACTAGTAATTGTATTTCCTATTTCATGCATGAGCACACTCTCTCTCTTTCTCTCACCCTAACCCGAAAGCAGTTCTTACCCATTGACTCCAATGGGCTTGTAGGATTGGCCCTTCTGTCATTTACAAATCATTCTATGTAGGGTCTACGTTGTGTAGTGACCAATCAGGATTGGTCCCGCATGCCTGTAAATTACTCTTTTTCACAGGAGCACCAGTTTCATAGGAATAGGATTTTTTAAAATTCTATTTTAAGGTGGGAAGTATAGTTAGAATAACAAAGTTATGAGCAACTGAAAATGGATGACTCTAATAAAGGCAACCTTAACATGGAGTAAATAATCATTTGATTTGGGTTGTTCATTTTACACTTGAGTCATCCCAGTGTGCCTTACAAAATGGGGGTCAAATTGCAGACACAGTGTCTAGCCTTCTCCTGGGTTCATTAACCAACCTCTGACAGATACCTGGGGAGTGGAGAAGCCTGTCCCTTTTTTAAAATCTAGGAAGCAGTTGTACAGCTTGTCATACCCATAAAATCTCGTAGATTTAAACTGAGTTAGATACTGATTGTGCTGTGACTGAGAAGGGAAACTCCACTATATACTTAGCTGTTGCTCAGAGACTCCTTGGGCTTGGGCACCAGTTTAAATGAGTGGGAAAAATATTGGCTATTTTTGGAGATTTTTACCTTCTGCCTGTCTTTCTAGTCTGTGAGCTCCTTGAGCCAGGCACCACGTCTTCCTCCATACTCTGCAGCCACTCAGCAAATAAGCTAGTAGACCCGCCCCTAGCAACAGAGGGACTTGGGTTCTATATTTCTTCTGAAGGACTGCTCCACCACAGAGCCTCACTTAAGTCCTATGCCGCCCCTCGGTACTGCCCAGCCATTGCAGTGTGCTGTGCAGGCATGTTGCTTTAGACACACATCTAATAAAAATAAATTAAAAATAACTCTCAGATGTCCCTTAGTGCAAAGCCCACTGGTAAGGCAAATGGTAACATAAAATATGATATCAGAAGCTAAGAAGTAATCAAAATATTGTATTAGGGACAGTTCCACATGCTCCCCAGCCATGCCCCTCTTAGTGTGATGGGGTAATGACATTGACACAGATCTTTACCTCTCTCCTTCCTCTCCCCTCTCGATGCACAAGTCATCTCATAACCCATTCACTCCTCCTTTCTCTCCTTGCAAGTAACAAGTGGGACATCTTTCATTAAAATAATAACTTCAGGTTTGTTGCACAAAACACCATGTTAGCGCAGGAGGTCAAACCCGGGTTCCTTCTGTTGATATAACAAACCTAACACTGTATGTTTTTCCTCTCACTCATCCTCCCTAGGTTGAGTCAACACTTTGGTCACTTCCACCACTATGTATCACCTCAATTATGTCACATCTAGTGAGAAGATGTGTGTGTACATAGTGGGTTAAGCTATTTACAGCAAGATGAGCAGAGTTTACTGGGCATTCATTGTGAATTCTAGCTAGACTTCATCTTTCTGGAAATAAACACTTGCACATTAGCTCTCTACTGCAGTGGCAGGGGGCGGGGAGGACTTGAATACAAATGTTTGCTCCGAATTACATTGTGGGTTGATCGATACTGAACTTTTCTTTTTATTCTGAAGAGAGAAAAGCTATTCTTCTTGTCTGTAGGAGAGGTCTCACCACAGTCAGAGCTGGAGAATTCTGTCCGGGCCTCACTTGAACGTGCGGATAAGGAGATAAGGATGGCTCTGAAGAAACTCGTGGATTCCTCATCACTGCATGTGACTCTTCCTCCAGGCATGAGAGGAAAGGCTGGTGGCTTTGGCATTCTTGAGTCCACAGCTTCAGATACAGAAAATGGGCATCCTGTGATAGTTCATGAAGTCAGCACGCAAACCCAAAGTGCTGGAGGTCATGGTAGGTTTGGGTTGAGTTTGGGAAATGCCCTGTGGATGTTAGACACAGATGTAGCACAGACTAAAAAATGAAGCTCTTCTCAATTCTATATTTCTTTGTATTCTAAACAGAGATGGGTCCAAGATACAAAATTCAGACACCACAAATTGTGGGGGTATCCAAACCAGGGCTCATGATATAAACGGGGGCATTTGCAAATTTTGATTGGAAGCTGAGTTTGGACTTTAAATGTCCCCAAAGTTCATGGGTGGGGGATGGTTCCATGTCTGGGGTTTTAGAGTGGGGTCATCTTGAATTTTAGACCCTGAATATGTTGTTTGTTTATGTTTACTGCGTGTCGTAAGCAACATGGTGATTCAGGCCTTTCTACCTGATGTTCCTTGGCAAGTATTACAGACTTTTTAGGCTATAAGGGTATTAAGGATTCATTTGCATTCGACTTACATTGTAGCCTTAATAGAATTTTGGGCATTTTCATCCTGAGTAAAAATAATGCTCTGTATAATTAGAATCAGTTTGTCTTGCAAAGAGAACAAAAGCTTTCATGTTTGTGTTACTGTATGTTATTTAAAAAATGGTAAATACATTTGACTTCTTAAATCTTGTAAAGAGCCTGGTGAAAACTCCAGCCTTTTCATTCTTCACCTTTGCTAGCTGCCGTAATAACTAGAGAACTGTTTTGTCTAACCCGACGTCATTTTGTGTCATCATAATAATTGTTCTTAATCCTGTGTGGTCTTAAAGGGACATTGTCAAGTTAAGTAGCTTTCAGCCCCCACATCTACATTTTATTTTAAAATAAATTGTTACACAACATAATGAGCATGCAAATATTTAATGGACTCAAACAAAATAAATTACATGAAAATGTTAGGGTGCTATTTACTCAAAGTCTTTCATTGCAGTTTTGGAAACCCAAAACAGTAGCATTCTGCCAGCGCAGCAGAACCAGAGAATGATTATAAGCAGAAAATGAAACATAATAGTTTAGTTCCTTGACAGTAGCTCAAGGAAGTGCAAAAAAAGGAAACCAGCAGCATACAAAGGTGAAAAAGTGAATGAAGTATGTATTTTTAAAGTTCTTTCCTTTTCAATGACTTAAGACATTATTAACATGGCTATGTGTTTTTTAAAAATAGATGCTTATTATCTTGACATGTCCCTTTGATCACCTGCGTTTGAATAAGAACAAGAAGGCAAATATTTCAATAGTACTGGTAGTAAGAAAGCATTGAATGAAGCTCCTACTCATCAACGAACTGTGGTCTTTTTTTGGATGCCATTATATAACAGTGCTCTTTAGTAAAGCTGCCCAGTTAGCTTATTAGGAAGAGTCACTTGTCTTTCCAATACAAGCCGTCACTAGTGATCTCCCAGCCACTCTACCAAATGCTTCTCTTCCTCTGCACTTTGCACACTTACATTGCCCAGGTGATGACATTCTTCACCCTTATAGGTAACCCTGATGGTACGTATGTCATGGTGATTAGTTCTTGCTGGAATAGAATATCAAGCCCATTTTGGAGGAAACACCTTGATTAAAGAACCTACCCATCTTTTCATTTCATAATATTTCTGGAAAAGAGATTCTGGACTTGATTCTGCTCCCACTCATAGCAGTGTAATTGAGGAGAACTTCCACTGAAGTCAATGGAGTTATAACAGTGTAAAGGGTGTGACATCAGAACTAGGCCGTCTTTACAGTAGTAGCACATATTAGGGCCTTGTTTTTATCTCCCTTGCACTGGTTTTACATCAGTATAACCCTACTGACTTCATTGGAGCTACTTCTGATTCACACCAGTGTGAGTTGACAATCAGTCCAGTAATTGTTGATGTACCCTAATAATGGAAGCATTGAAATTTATCAACAGAGTCAACATTTGTCATTTTCATGAAATCTGCAAGCTGGAGGACAAACTCAGCCAACTATTTTCCTTGAATGTATGTAATTGATCAACTTGTTTGCTTCACACATGCTGGATTTTTTTTTCATTTCTATTTAAATTTTCTTTGTACCTTGCCCTTTCATGCCTGGGTGTTTCCTCACAACAAAAATCCTGATGCTTTTGCCCAGTCAGCCATATTTGAACACCGTTAATTTTTATTTCTCTGAGAAGACTTCATTTCACCTAGTCCTCTGAAAGGGGCCAAATTCTCCTCTTAGTTACAGTGATTGGACCCCACTGAAGTCTGATGGGTTGTTCTACTGGAACTTAGAGCAGATATTGATCTCAAAGATTCACCCTTGGTTTCAGCCATGCGGTCCAATGTAACTAGTCTAACAGGTCCTGTTTTCACTGTCAGGCGAAAAGCGAGACAGCATTGGGAAAATTCCAGATGAGAAATTGAGTGAAACAAAGCCAAGCCCAACCACTTCCCCAAAAGAGACGACTGCTGGAGCTGCAGGAAGTCAGGAACGCACTATTCCCATTACCAGGTAAGCAGAAACATCATGACGCTCAGAGCGTTGAAAGGAATTCTGAATGTGTCTTTGTCCTTGAAAAAGCTGCCCTACAATCCAGTTCTCTCTAACGTTGTAGCTGATAGCTTGAACTGAATAGATTTAACATGAGAATGTTCATACTGGGTCAGATCAATGGTCCATCTAGCCCACTATCTTGTCTTCCGACAGTGGCTAGTGTCAGATGCTTCACAGGCAATGAACAGAACACGGGAATTATTGAGTGATCCATCCCCAGTCATCTAGTCCCAGTTTCTGGCAGTCCCAGGTTTAGGGACATCAAGAGCATAGGGTTGTGTCCCTGACCATCTTTGGTAATAGCCATTGATGGACCTATCCTCCATGAATTTATCTCATTCTTTTTTGAACCCAGTTATACTTTTGGCCTTCACAATGTCCCCTGGCAACATGTTCCACAGGTAGATTGTGCATCTGTGAAATAGCGACTTGTTTGTTTTAAAACTACAGGCTATTGATTTCATCAGGTGAACCCTGGTTCATGTGTTATGTGAAGGAGTAAATTATACTTTCTTATTCGTTGTCTCCACATCGTTCATGATTTTATAGACCTGTCATATCTCTCTCCCATATGTCTCCTAAAGTGAACAGTCCTGGTCTTTTTAATATCTCCTCATATGGAAGTTGTTCCATACCTGTAATCATTTTTGTTGTCCTTCTCTGTACCTTTTCCAATTCTAATAGATCTTTTTTCAAGATGGGGCGACCAGAGCTGAGCACAGTATTCAAGGTGTGGCTGTACCATGGATTTATACTGAGGCATATCACAATGTTTTCTGTTTTATAATCTATCCCTTTTCTAATCGTGGCTAACATTCCATTAGTTTTTTGACTCTGTATTCTCTTATTTGAGGGGTAACAGCTAATTCAGAATTCATTATCTTGTATATATATAATTGGGATTACGTTTTCCAATGTTCATTACTTTTCACTTACAAATATTGAATTTCACCAGCCATTGTGTTGCACAGTCACATGAGATCCCTTTGTAACTCTTCACAATCAGCTTTGGATTTTGCTATCTTGAGTAATTTTGTATCATCTGCAAATGTTGCCATCTTGCTGTTCACCCCCTTTTCCATTTATTAATATGATGAACAGTATGGGTCCCAGTACAGACCCCTGGGGTACACCGCTATTTACCTCTCTCAATTCTGAAAATTGACCATCTATTCCTACCTTTTGTTTGCTGTCTTCTAACCAGTTACTCATCCATGAGAGGACCTTCCCTCTTATCCCATGACTGCTTACTTTGCTTATGAGCCTTTGGTGAGGGACCTTATCAAAGGCTTTCTGAAAGTCCAAGTACACTGTGTCAACTGGATCACTCTTGTCCACATGTTTGTTGATTCCCTGAAAGAATTCTAATAGATTGATGAGGCATGATTTCCTTTTACAGAATCCATGTTGACTCTTCTCTAACATACAGTATTTATATATGTGTTATAATTTTGTTGTTTACTATAATTTCAACCAACTTGCCTAGCACCGAAGTTAGGTTTACCAGCATGTTAGGATCACCTCTGCAGTCTTTTTTTTTTTTTTTTTTTCAAATCAGCATTACATTAGCTATCCTGTAGTCATCTGGTGCAGAGCCTGATTTAAGCATAGGTTACATACCACAGTTAGTAATTCTGCAATTTCATATCTGAATTCCTTCAGAACTCCTGGGTGAATACCATCTGGTCCTTGTGATTTATTACTGTTTAATGTGTCCATTTGTTCCAAAGCCTCCTCTACTGACACCTCAATGTGGGACAGTACCTCAGATTTATCACCTAAAAAGAATGGCTCAGATGTGGGAATCTCCCTCCTATCCTCTGCAGTCAAGACACACACAAAAAAATCATTTAGCTTCTCTGCAATAGACTTATCTTCCTTGAGTGCTCTTTTAGCACCTCAATTAGCCAGTGGCCCCAGTGATTGCTTGGCAGGCTTCCTGCTTCTGATATACTAAAAAAAAATTGCTGTTTGTTTTTGTCTTTTGCTAGTTATTCTTCAAATTCTTTTTTTGTCCTACCTAATTATGTTTTTATACTTGCAAGAGTTTATGCTCCTTTCTATTTTTCCTCAATAGGATTTGACTCCCATTTAGTAAAGGATGCCTTTTTGCCTTTAACCATCTCTTCTACTCTCTTGGTTAGACCCTGCGTCATTTTGTTGATCCTCTGACTCTTTTTTTTTTTTTTTTAATTTCGGGCATACATACAGTTTGAGCCTCTATCATGGTGTTTTAAAATAGTTTACATGCATCTTGCAGGTATTTCACTCTTGTGACTGTTCCTTTTAGGTTCTATTTTACTAGCTTCTTCCTTTTTGAGTAGTTCCCCTTTTTGAAGTTAGATACTGCTGTGGTGGGTTTCTTTGGTATTTTCCTCCCAGCAAGGACGTTAAATTTAGTTACATTATGGTTGGTATTATTGAGCGATTCAGGTATATTCACCTCTTGGATCAGATGCTGTGCACCACTTAGGACTGAATCAAGAATTGTCTCTCCCCTTGTGGGTTCAGGGACTAGGAGCTCCACAAAGCAATCATTAATGGTGTCTCCAGATTTTATCTCTGCATCCTTCCTAAGGTGACATGTATAGACAATCTGGGGGTAATTAGAATCTCCCGTTATTACTGGGTTTTCTGTTTTTGTAGCTTCTTTAGTTTCTCTTAGCATTTCACAATTACTGTCATCCACCTGGTCAGGTGGTCAGTCGTATATCCTTACGGCCATGCTGTAATTATTCAAGCATGGAATTTGTCTGTAGAGGTTCTGTGGTACGGTTTGATTCATTTAAGATTAAGTAAATATTGAACTCACTGGTAGTTAAACACTCAGAACAATGGCAGGTTATAATCCTAAAAGGCTATATTAACCCTTCTGTTTCATGTGTGTGAAATTCATTGCTTGTATTTGGAGATGTGAGTGCACTTTGCAGGGAGAACAGAGCAACTAGAGTTTCAAAACACATTTATGTTGTAGCTGGTTATGTTTGTGTCAGGGACAGAGCAAGACAGGGTTTTTCTCTGCCATAATTTATATCCTAAAATATCCATGATCAGTGAATAATAGTGGCACCACTAGACTATCATTACGATTATTCTATATTCCAGTTGGTGGGGATGTCTTTTAACATGTCATTATGTGCAGTGAGTTAGTGAGTGGGAGGCATCTGAGGATGCTGTAGTCGGGTCTGTTTAAGTTGCTTTGTAGGGCCTACTTATTGTCTGAGGTGAAAGACGTCTGGGTAATGACTCTGCCTCTTGGTTTATGCAAAAAGAACATCAGCAGTCACGGAAGGAGCCGACTGGTGTAGAAGAGAAGGGGCAGACATGGTCTGGGATGTCCAGAGTCAAATTTATATTGAGACCACGGAAAGAACCTGCATTTACAAAACAGATGAGAAAAGCGCAGCAAGTAAGAAATTGCATCGTTTTACCCTTCTGTCTCAGTTCCCGTGGTTGTCTCATTGTTTTGCCAACAGTTGCAAATGTGTCACAATATTTGGTGTTTTTTCTTAAAGCTCCAGCTCAGGTGAGCTTGAAAACTTGAAGCCCCAGGGGTCAAAAGCCAATAAAAAGAAGTGCAGATGTATTATCTTTAAAAGCTCATGGTTTTTAAGCCAGTCACATGACTTTGGGGGCATCTTGGGTTGGCACTATTTTGAACAGTTCACAAAATGTAACTGTAACTTCCGTTCATCATCCCCAGCTTGATTCTAACATAACCGGACTATCTCTTAAGCAATGTCAACCCTTTTGTCTGCCCAGGCCCTCCCTATATGCAAGTCACTATTGAGGATGTGCAGGTTCAGTCTGGGGAGCTTGCCAAATTTCATGCGGTTATTGAAGGAAATCCCCAGCCTACTGTTGCATGGTATAAGGTAAGTAGAAGATGTTTCCCAGAGTGGATGAGTGCCCCAGAAAGGAATGGGGTGCAGAGAAATTAACAAATAATGGAGAATTTAGAAAACAGTTGGCCATAGGAAGCTTTTTCTTAGCCATAATAGGCTCAAATAGCCTCCTGAATGTATCGTTGGGCTGGGAATGGCTGGTCTTATTAGTAGGCAAAGAAGTGATGAAACTCCAAGGTTAAAATATCTGATTGTTAAGTCAATTAAAGAATAATGCAAATATAGGAATGTTGGAATTGCCAAACTGAGTCAGACTCGTGCTCCACCTCATCTAGTACAACTGCTTCAGAGGAAGTTGCAAGACACACAGAGAGACTGGACAGATAACTTGGCCATAGGGAAAACTTCTTCCAGTTCCTGTCAGTGAGAAGTGGGCTTGTAAATGTCATCGACATTAACTGAGAATGAACCAGCAGTACCAAAGGGGAACATCTTCCCATTGTCATGGAGAGACAGCTGACATTGCTGGGCTATGGCTGACAGGCTTCCAGAAGACTTTCACACAACAGTAGATCTTTTCTGTGTTAGTGATAATTTACACGTCTATTGCACCCTTCATCTGGGGTCTCAAGAACTTTGGAGATATTAATTAAGGCTCACAAAACCCCTGTGAATCAGGTAAAAAGAATCCCTATTTTACAGATAGGAAAACAGAGATGGAGATTAAGAGGTTTGTCCAAGGGACCAAAGGAAGCTAGTGTCAGAATAAAAAATAGAACCTAGGTGTCTTGATTTCTAATCCTCTACTCTAACCACTAAACCCTTACTTATCCAGACTTCTTTGGTCTTGAAATTCAGATGGAAATTTCATGGCAAGCCTGTATTATGAGACTTCCATTACTACTTGATAATGAATGGAAAATACTGAAAGCTCCACTTTTTTGTGGTATTTCTGCTTTTGGTCTTGGCTAAAACTGAGAAGTTGGGAGTTTTTAAAAAAGGCTTCAGATTTAGATTTGTAGGCAAAGGTTTGAGTTTATTCTTATTTTATCTGCACTGGGTTTACTCTGTCCACGTTGCTACTGAAAACAGAGCATCAATATCAGGGCATAGAAAATTTTCTCTGAAATATAAGCAACTTCTATATTCTAAATGCTCTGTAGATCTCCATTTTAGCTACTGTTGTTACCTAAATCAATGATACTCAGACTAAGGCTTGCCAGTCGCAAGATGCTCTTTAATGTGTCTCCTGCAGCTCTTTGCAGCACATGATATTGAAACACTGAGCTTTAATTATAACCATTCTAAGCTATTAACCAATCAGGATGCTTTTACTGTGTTATTAACCTATTAATTTATCAACTTGCACTAAATTATTAACTTATTTGCTGTGAGAATATGAGAGAGAGAGAGTAAATGAAACAGTGAATTCACACTAGTATGGCTCTTTTGGGTGATGTTGATCACTCATTTGGATCCTGAACCACTGAGGTGTGAGTATCACTGATTAAATCCCTGAAGTGTACCAGTACCTATTTCACCCTGGCACTTTAATACTAAAGTAGTGTCTCATTTTTCCAGGATAATTCCTTGTTGACTGACAGCAACAGGATCCATCAAGTGAAAGAAGGCACAATATACTCTTTGATCCTGGACAATGCTGCCCCAGAAGATGGTGGTGTCTATACCTGCATTGCCAAAAATGCAGGAGGGGAGGTCTTGTGCAAAGCAGAGCTTATTGTACATGAGGGTAATTTCATTGCTTAGGTTTGATGTATTGGCTCTCCATGGCCATGTAGCCATATCCACAATTGCGGTCCACAGACTTATGTCAGAAGCTTGGGCTTCTGGGGGCATGTTCAAGGGTTATCATCACCTTTCTAGCTGGAGCCACTCTAGGGCTTGGTTTGTGGTGTATTGTCTAGATCTGCTGTTTACACCAGTTGAGAATCTGGGCCCCTGTGTTTATGGTGCAAACATCTTCAATAGCCCGCTGTGCCTAATTCTAAACAGAAGCTTAGAAAATGGATCATATTATTTCCCAGAGAACATTGTCAGCATGATAGTTTTGCATGCTGTGTCATGGCCATGTTGTCTGAACACTACTACTAACTTTTTTCTTTGGTTACGAAAGCTAAGAAAGACCAAGTGACAAAGAAGCAGAGCACCCGAAGAAAACTCCATTCCTTCTATGAGGTGAAGCAGGAGATAGGAAGGTACGTGTGATTTTTTTCACTTTTAAAATATCCTTTCAGGGGAATGTATAACTCATAGAATCATAGAATGTCAGAGTTGGAAGGGACTTCAGGAGGTCATCTAGTCCAACTCACCCCTGCTCAGAGTAGGACCAACCCCCAACTAAATGCCTATCTGATCTCTTTTAATATGTAGAGAACTATTGATCTAGAGTCGGCAGGCTCTGCAAACTCTAAGGAAGGGAGCATGGAACCAGGACTACTGCACAATAAAGTCAGATCGTTACATTAGACTGAGTTTAAGTGAATGTGGAGGGAAGGCTTCGAGAGAGGATTGCGTGGGGGTAGATAATGAACGCAAGCGTTGTGCATCTGACATGAGGAGGATGCAGGGCAAAACCTCAATGTGGTATATTTTTGATTATGTACAGGGGCTCTTTCAGCTTTGTGAAACGAGTCGTGCACAAAGGGAACAGAGTGTCCTGTGCCGCCAAGTTCATACCTCTGCGAAGCAAAACGAGAACCCAGTCCTATCAAGAGAGGGGCATCCTAGCCACGCTCTCCCATGATAAAATCACCCAGCTCCTGGATGAATTTGAAACAAAGAAAACCTTGGTTCTGATTTTGGAGTTGTATCCTTTTCTTCCCTTCTTTTTCTCAGATAAGGCTGGGAAGTGCCAGTTAAGGGAAACCTTTGTCAATTTAAATATAACCATTTCTGTTTTCCACTTGAGATAAAAATACACTTTGGAGCACAACATAAACATATTAAAGATTGTAAGGTGCTCAGATACAATAGGAATGGGGGCCACATAAGTACCAAGGATGGGTGGATTCACAATAGAAAAAGCTGTTTTCGAAAAATACCTCTCGCACCAATTGATTATATAGCACCAAAGCATTTTACTGAAATATATGAAAGCTGAGATCTCTGCCCCAATGGGATGATAGTTTAGATGGACAATATGCAAGCACAGAGGAAACATGGTGAAGAGCAACCAACCAACATGACTTACAGGAGAATTTTAGCACAAAGCAGCTTGTTAATTCCATGGGTTTCGTTTAATTTTTAAGGGGCAAAGATTTTCAGCAGCTGAGTTTACCATTTCCCATAGGAGGACTGCCCTAGCTCCTGCTGGATTGGAGGTTTTTCATAACAGACCTTGAGACAACTGCCTGCCAAAGAGAGGACATTACCAAGGATATGCTGCCCTCTGGGATCCATTCTTTTTTATTATCAAAGACCATATTTGTTGCAGAATGCTAGTAAATTATGATAATAAATCAATGGTCTTAGTTCTCCTTAATGTCCTTGCTAGGTGTTCCAATGAGGAGCTCTTGGACCGTTTATTCAGGAAGAGCGTTGTTACTGAAGCAGAGGTACCAATTCCTTGTCATTTTAGAATTTCAAAGTATGGTAGGTGCACTTCAAAATTCATTCTGGTTCTACAGAATATGGCAGTTTTATTTATACACCCATCTTAAGTATGGGGACTATCTCAGAAACATGTGACATCCGTCAGACCAGACTGAATTGTTTAAGTGCCCACCGTGAAACTTTCATTCCCAATGATAGCTCTTCAACGGAATAAAATGAGAAGCCAATAGCTTTTGATAATAAACACGTGCTCAGCCAAATTTTATATTTCCTTGTTAGACCAAGAACATGTTGTCTCCATAACTCTACCACTTCCCCACACCACAGCTTCTATCATGTATCTTCCAAGTGTTTTGATGTGTGTAATAATTTCATGTTCACTAGGGATTGTATTTTTCTTCACCTCCTTGTGCTCCCCAAGCCAAGAACTGAGATGGTATCCTCTGAGTTTTTTTCAGTCCATTCTAGCTCAAAATATGAGAGCCCCATAGCCTGCCTTATTCTGGAACACAAGTCTCCTACATTCCAGTGGCTATTTTTATTTTTCTCAGGTCTCGGAGGAAACATCAAATAAAACTGTATAGGCAAGGTTAAATTACCTTCTAACTAGGCCTGGATTTTAAATAGCCTCCCATAGCAAAATTTTTCTTGTATTAGGTTCTGTGCCTGGTCTAAAAAATGGCTTTCTAACACTATTTAAAAATGTGTTTCCCTGGTCTACACAGACCAAACAAACTGTGTTAGACAAGGACCTGAGATGTAATGTTAAAATCTGGACTGGAATTTCCCCCAAAGTTTGTGCATCTCTATTTTTAAAGCTTAGGCACCCTAACATCTGGAAAACTCTGGTGTGGAGGGGACCATTTAGGATATGTCTATGCAGCCCATGTCAGCAAGCCCCCAAGCCTTGATCAAGAAACTTGAGAGCATAGGAAATAGGGATGGGCTTCAGAACCCAAGAGCCAGCATGAGCTTCAACTACAAAGCGTTGTCTACACAGCTATTTTTAGAGAGCTCGTATGAACCCTGATAGCCAAAGTCTGTCGACCTGTGTGAGGAGGCTTGTGGCCACGGACTGTGTAGACATCCCCTTAGCTGCTATGTCTGAATTCCATGTTCTAATGTTTGGTTCCCCATCTGTTTCAAATAAAATAGTCTCGCTGAAAAAGCTTATTCCTTTTTGTAGAGGTGTAACCATTAGAGCTGGTTGGAAATATTTTCACTAAATACATCCGTTTCTCAGATCTAGAATGGAATTACACCAGTGGAGATAGGCCCATGTCCAGGTCCCACTCCAGAATAGCCAGTAGACCAGAGGTTGGAACACTGATATGGAACATGGAAGACTGAGGTTCATGTACTACCTCCATGTACCCTGATCACTGGACTATTGGCTATTCTGGTGTGGCTGGAGCTTTCTCTCGTATGGGTTGTGCGGGGGGATTGTGAAAAAATTTCAAAAGGTCTCATGTTTAATCTGCACTGGAAGGAAAACAACTTCTGAAACCTGGAAACGTTTCACAAAATGCAGTTGTTTTCCAGTCAGCGGTAATGATCGGTTCAAGCTTCTATTCCCCATGTTACTTCTAGGGAATATTTCTGGAATTGGTAATCCCTCTGAAACATGAATTAACTTTTTAAGTAGATCCACTGTACAATTCAAATGAAAATGTTTTGTAATTGATTTTGATTTTTAAGGTCAAATTATACATCAGGCAACTTTTGGAAGGACTCAGCTATCTCCATGACAATAATGTACTTCACTTGGATATTAAGGTAACCCCCAAAGGAAAATCCACCTTATTTTAGCCATTATAACTTGTAGGTCAGGAGACTGATGTGCTTTATTCAGACTATACATTAAAGATTTACTTATATCTAATGCCCTTTTGCAAATTAAACGTTCTCCATGTTTTCTGATTCGTTAGCCTCCAAATATCCTGATGGTTTATCCAGAAAGAGAAGACATTAAGATCTGTGACTTCGGGTTCGCTCAAAAGATAAATCCATCTGAGCCTCAGTACAGCAAATACGGGTCTCCAGAGTTTGTTTCCCCAGAAATTATCTCTCAGTCACCGGTGTCAAAAGCATCTGATATTTGGTAAATTGTCATTTTTAAAAAAAGTTATAGCACCAAATAACGTAACTTTGGGGCTTCAGAATGAATTGACTGATACATTGTGAACATGGTCTATAGAGGAATAAACATTGTCTATTGCAGACATGTATGTATTTTAATTTTGCTGTACACTTTTGGTCTGGAAGGGCCTTATCTTGTGAGTTGCTAAGCATCCTCAGTTCTGCTGAAGTCATGGTATAGTAATGAATGTCTGATATGTAGAAATACACACTGTGGATCATATACAAAATGTTTCCAATGCAACATCTGGCTAATTGCTTGAAGGGGTAAAGAAATTGGCCTTGTATTCTATTTATGCAGTATAAAGAAGTGTTTGTTTTTTTAAAAAGGATGGTTGGGGAATTTCTACCAGTGCTTTCCTGCAGAACTGGTACAATGATAGCGACAATGTAGAGCCAAAATGAAAGTGGAGCAATGTAGAGGGTAAGGGGACTTGAGCCAGGATGTTAAGGATTCTGATTTTTGTCTGTTTTTGATAAAATTTATTAAATCCTAATGGCAAACCATAAAAAAAATATCGTTGTTTAAGAGACATCTAGTAGCTAGTCCAGCAAAGACAAGGATAGCCAGAATTGACATTCCTGATATGTTTACAGTTAAAATAAATAAATAAATAAAAATTTACAAATTTCTTCTTTATACATAAGTCACCTTTAAATAAATTGTGTAAAAATTATTTTGTGTGCTGTTTAAAAGAAAAGTCAGGACTAATGCAAAGGAACAGCTAGAATTTCCCTTTAAAAAGCTAATCCTTATAGGGCAGGTAAAGAGGATCCTATTGTATAGTTATTTGGATTATTGCCACCTGAAATCAGGGAAGCTATATGGTGAGGTAGGGGGAGAACCAAGAATATCTGTCTGATATAAGTATGTTTCTTTTCTTCTCAGGGCTGCTGGAGTCATCAGCTATTTAAGGTAAACAATCTGCTTTAAGGGTCCTATTTAGCTTTCCTTAATCCTGACTCAGGCAAAACGTCCAATGACTTCATTGGGAGTTTTGAGTGAGTAAAGAGCGAGGTGGTGGTGACTGTTATTTAGTCTTTTATTTAATGTGTATGTTACCAACAGCATGCTCAGCACTTCCAATTCTAAAGATGATGTCCCTGATCCAAAGAGCTGACAGCTTCTGTGAATATTATAGTCAGTGATTATAGCTTTGGGTTAAGTATTTCACAATGACCGATACAATCTTATGGATACATATTCTGGCCTTCCCTAATGTAAAGGCATGTGTCCACATTTACATAGCTAAATTGCAAAGGCGGTTTGAAAATCAAACCCTTAATTTTTCTGTTCTTAAGATGTCTTATCTGTAAAATGAGGATAAATAATTTTGCAAAGTGCTTTGCAAACCTTGACTGAAAGATGTTATAAAAGTGCAAATACTATTACTACTTGTGCTGTGCGTCTCTCATTTTGATTCTGCCTCCCATTTTAAAACCTTTGTCATGCATTTATGCTTTTGGAGGGTTGAGTAGCAATAAAATACTAACAAATCACGTCTTCTTTTATTTTATAATGTTAATACAATAAGCTTAACCTGCAAATCTCCATTTGCTGGGGAAAATGACAGAGCAACCCTTCTAAATATCCAGAATGGGACCATTTCATGGACTATACCTGACTTTGTTCACTTAAGTGAAGAAGCGAAGGATTTTATCAGACAGATCCTACAGCTTGCTCCTGAGTGAGTACATTTCTATTGTTTTCCAAAAATATTGTATCAGATGTTTGTGGGATGAGTTGCCAATTCTTATCCAATCAGACCTACATTAACTCTAAGGCCTTGTTTACACTACCGGCTGGATCAATACGTAGAGATTGATCTATTGGGGATCAATTTATCACATCTCGTCAGGACGTGATAAATCAATTCCCAGAGGCATTCCCATCGACTCCAGAACTCCAGCTTGCCAAAAGGCACAAAGCAGAGTCTTCAGAGGAGTCTGCAATCGACTGCTGCCGCCATGAGGACGGCAGGTAAGTTGACCTAAGATGCGTCAACTTCAGCTATGGTATTCACGTAGCTGAAGTTGCGTATCTTAGATCAAACACTGCCCCCACCCCTATGCCCCCCCTAGCGTAGACCAGACCTGAGAAGTACAAAATTTGGACAAGTTGGTGTGGTCAGTTAGTTTATCTGAAGGCAGCTGGGTTCAATTCCATCTTCATATAGTTGCCAGAAAACTCCCTCCTGAAGAGTTTATAATTGAAAGATAAGAATGTATATAGCGAATGAGCAAAGTGTCTTGATGTTATTACTCATAGACAGGTGGGTGTTCAGAAATGATTTGAAAGACAAGTTGATTGCTATGGTGAGTGCAATATAATAACCTAAACAGAATGGCATACCATGTTAATTAGGTTGTTCTAGAATGCAGCTGAATAATAATAATGTTCCAAGCCTGGGAGAAAGCAAGAAACTGGGAGCTTCATTTTCTGCTCTGCATGGCTGGTGCTTCCACTGTTTAGGCTTATCCAGAGCAGGGCCAGTCAGAGGGGGAGCCAGAAGGGCCATTTGGTCTCGGCCTCAAGCTCAAAGGAGGCCTCAGATTTAGATGCTTGTTAACTTTTTGGAAGTTGATAAGTTTTGCAACTTGTTTTTATGCGCATCCCTATCAGACCAAAATGTGACACATACACACTCTCAGCTTAGAGCTGCAAATATAAGCAAATAAGAAATGTGATGTGGTAAAAGACATAATTTTTTGCACAGAAGGTTAGACAGAAAAGCATTTGTTAGATAAAAAAATTCAAGTTCTCTGTCTCTCTCTTTTTTTTTTTTTGGTGCCTTATTTTGTTTTCATGTGTCATCATTTTTAATTTTTATTATGGCTAGGGGCCTCAAAAGCTGAAGGGACCTGGGCCTCTCTGGACTTCTGAGAGGGCCAAATAGCTACCAGTGTGGAAGGCTAAGCCAAACCCACTGTTAAAGGTGCCCTCTGTGACCTGTAATGCAGCCTTCCTTATTAGAAACACTTCAGTCTTTCTGTACTGCAGAGACTCGAGTTAGGTGCAATGTTGACACATGAAATTTAGTTTTCCCCTCTGGTATCATGAAGGAAGGCACTGCGGGCCCTGCAGAATGCTGTGATAACTTCCATAGTCCCCAACTTGAAGGACCTGCAGGAAGTCTGAGCATTGGGAAACACACTACAAGTTGAAAGAGAAGACATGTTTTACTGTTCAGGAGAAAATTTTGACTTAAAAAGGATTATTCTGGTTGGCTGGCTGGCTTTACAGCCCCATAACAGAACTTGGCTGGTAAAGGGCAATCTGTAGAGCCTTGCTGGCATTGTTTAAAGTGACTTCCAGCTCAGATGTCTTAAGGCCCTAGCTAGAGAGAAATCTGGGTGGCACTTGATCTGCGAGGAAGCTACATCCCTTTGGGTTTGTCATGCTGATGATGACAGCTGAAGTGTGTCTCTCTTCTATCCTCAGAGCCAGGCCTAGTGCCTTGGAATGTCTCTCACACAACTGGTTCGTGGTAAGTTTGTTTGGATTCTTTGGATTTCAATCTCTCTCTCAGTCAGCAAGCAACTGTGTTTCTCTTGTAGAGGCTATTTTGTACATATAGATGCTGGGGAACCATCCTGCAGAATTAAGCGACGTTTTGGTGTATGGTCATTAGGGTCTTTTCTTTTCCAAACATGTAAAGAACTCCCATTAACATTAAAAAGCAAAACACATTTGCGCTGAGAGGAGATTATGCTCTTTTGTGGAAGGGGAAATTAAAATTCATATTTGGGTGCCTGGAACCCCTCATGAAGGAGAAAAGCTGAAAGGAATGAAGATTCGAATCGTGTGTGTGTGTGCATTTGTGCATGTATGTGTGATGATTGGAACATGGGCGTCCTGACCTAGTGGGCTGGAGCATGAGTTGAGGGTCAGGAGGCAGGCTGGGTTATACACTGGGAAATCGGGGTTACGCAGCAGGAACAGGTAGCACAACTGAAGCAGCAGGAAACCCAGTTGCTCAGACAATTACTTCTTCCTCTGCTTGGTTTAAATAGAAGCAGGAAATGAGTCAGGACCCCTAGATTTCAACCAGTCAAATCCCAGCACTGGACTCTTCTGTTAGTGCTGAGTTCATAGTTCTGGCAAACATTAATAGAGCACTGGGTGGCAGGTTGACACTTACTGATGCCTAAGCACCCTGTGACCCTGGGTTTGGGACCCGCAGTCCTTGACACTGTGCCTGTATAAAAAGGATGAGAGCTTGATTCTGGTATCATTGGAAATTTGTTCAAGGTGTCTTCATATTGGTCCACAATGGGACAGAGCCAACACGAAATAAGGATTTCAAGATTTGGCCATTTGCAGTTAAACAACTGGACTCTTCCTTGAACTGAAATATGCTGTGTCCCTTGGAGAGTGAAATCCGACCAGGATTATAGGAAGGGCTTTCCTACAATAGCAGAGGACTGGATTTGTTGACCCCGGAGGTCCCTCTTAGTCCTATGTACCTGTGTTTCTAAATCTTAATGAACACCATTGAAAATGTCATTGAGATTTTGTGACCAACATTTTTTTTTCTCGTTCTTTTTTTTTGCAGCGTAATCTCCCACTAGAAGAAGCTCATTTTATTAACACAAAGCAGCTGAAGTTCATTGTGGCTCGAAGCAAGTGGCAGGTCAGCAGACCTCAGTCTATTTTGCTCTTTCTGTCTAGCTATTTGTTTTAAAGTCTCTTCTTTTCAAGACTGCAGTACAAGTGCAGGGTGTGCAGCAGAGGTCTCTCCGGTGTGCCTCTGAGAAGGGAATACAGTTAAAGGGAAAAGTTTCAGTGGATGTGGCAAAAATACAGTATCCAAGGTGAAAAAAATACAGGTCTTCCAGCTCTCACCAGCGACATGATCCAGCCCAGGGCACTGAAATCGGGAAGCCCCTTCTGGTATTGAGTAAAAACACTGAGCCTGAGGTCCCCCAATGCCTTCTGAATGTTAGATGACTTGTCTCGTAACCTACAAAAGCCTTTCTGTGCTTTGATACACAAAATCTGACGACCAAGAGTGAAATCCCCTTCCAACCTCAATGGGAGTTTTGCCACTGATTTCGTTGGAGCCAGGATTTGACCTCAACAGTTTGGATACCTGTATTTTAGTGTGTTCTTAAGTTTGGTCTGGGGCTGGGGTTGAGATTCAGGAACATCTGATTGCTGATCTCCTCTCTGAGTCTGATTCATTCTGTTAGGGGAACAAGTTCTTTACCTCCCAGCTTCATATATTCCATTTGCACAAATGGGATAACACTGCCTATCTCAAGGGTATGTTGTGATAAACTCATTAGCTGATACCTGTAAAGCACCTTGTAGATGAAAAGCACTATGTGAGTGCTTATTAGTATTAGTGGAAGCCTCTGATAATCTGTCTTTGAACTTTGGGCCAGGCCTAATGCTTTGGAGTACCCCATATCCCTTTGCGTTATATAACACATGTGGAATATGGGTATTTATACCTATTTAAATATTTTATTCATTTAAGGCCTACAGTCAATAGCTATACAGAACAAAAAGGTTCCCAAAGAAACAGTGAAGTACATAATAACATAATGGAGCACACTGGAGTCCAACTTTTCTGCTGATATACATCAGCAGAGCTCTACTGATTGCAGTGGAGTTACACCATTTTACTTCACCTAGGGATCTGGCCTAGTATGTTTAATTAAGAAACTTAATGAGACAATAGAAATAAGTGACCCGTGGCTAAATCCCCTGCACTGCTTTGAATATGTCAATCAGCAGCCTGGTTCTCCACTCACATAGGTGTAAGTTAGTAATACCTCCACTGAAGTCAATGAAGCCACAGGAGAGTTTGGCCCAGAATGAATCTGTCAAAACATATTGTACAGAAAGAAATAATTCCAATATGCTATGCAGCTATTAAGTGTGTGATGTTTCTGAGGATATATAGTGCAGTACTTGCTGTGTATGTTTACACCACTCCCATCACACCGTTGCTTTTTGGTTATGTTGTATTTTTATTTTTATTTTTCAGCGTTCCCTCATGTGCTATAAATCTATACTGGTAATGAGATCCATTCCAGAAATCCTACAGAGAACTCACAAAAACACATCACTGGGCATCTCCCGACACCTGGTTGAAGAAAGTAGTTCTTCCACTACTACTGGCTCCTCTTCAGACAATGAGAACACATCCTTCCCCAGGAGAAGGCACTTTGGCTCTACACCAGAACTGCACTTGTCTGTGTTTGATGCACCGAATTATCAAGAACCTCCAAGTTATGCAGCGGAAGAGAAACATTCCAAGGTCTTGGCGCCTCCAGTAAAACCCATGAGACGGAAATATGCTTTAGTGAAAAGTGAGCTGGACGATAAGCCACCTACAGAAAGCCAAGGACTAATGGCAGGTGCCTCTGCTCCAAAATCAGAGGCGGTCAGCTTAGAACTCAAAGATGAAAAAGCAGATCAGTCCCAAGAGAGTGATGCAAAGCAGCCTTCATTGGCGAAGGCAGCCACCTTAGATACATCGGACTTGGCACCGCCAAAAGGAAAAACAGGCACGTTATTACCTGAGAAAGACAAAATCGTAAAGGCTGGAGATGCAACGGAGAAACCACCTTTGTGTGTCCCCAGACAGAGTGTCATTAAAAGCACATTCTACAGCCAAGCATCCGAGGCTCCTACCCGCCTACCTGTCTCACCAGGCAGAGACTACAGAAGGCACTTTGACAGAAAGAGAAGGGCCTTCAGGAAAGGAGGGTATTTAAAGGTACCCTTGAGTGGTCTACGGGAACCCCTTCTAGAACAGTTTGAATTGAAAGAAGAGGAGGAGGAGGAAGAAGAAGGAATGTCTGGTGATGAAGAATATGGAAAAAGCAGAGAAGGTGTGACAGGCCTTCTGACCAAATCAGCTTCCTTCGATACTGCTAGGAAACCGTCACGTCCCACCTTCCAGGTGTCCAGCAGAAGCCGTTCCCTGGATGATTACAGACTAAGAGCCATAAGTTTAGCCAAGGAGCAAGACATTCTGGAAGAAGACTTTGATCTAATTCCACAGGCTAGTTATCTAGGACTAGCTCACCAGCATGGCATAGCTACTGACTCTGGCACGGTTCAGCCTGAGGAGCATTTGATGGAAGAGGACCCAAGGAAAGCTAGGAAGGATTGTTCAGAAGAACAGCCAGTCCCTTCTGCACAGTGTGGTGATGAAGGATGCCCAGGTCTAGCTGCTCAACCACAGAAGGTCCCGGTATCAGCCCACCAGGGTGAAAGTGAGGGGCATTTACATCAAAAGACAAAACTTTCCATTGATATGGATGTGGAGCCAGCTGTTCTGGAAGGTGAAAGCTGGCTTCTAACTGCTCAGCAACCGGACACACCCAAAGGGTCAGCTAACACGTGTGAAAATGAGGAGCATTCCAAGCTGATGCCGAAGCCTAGGGGTGCAGAGTTTACACTTCTGCAGGGTGAAAGCACCCTTTTGACTTTTCCCGAATCAGAGAGAGCCCCAATATCAGCTCATGAGAGTGAGAGAAGAGAAGGTACACATCAGAAACCAAAGCTTTCTGTTCACAGTGCTGCAGAGTCTGCTGATCTACAGGGTGACATCCCAGTTATCCTAGAGGCTGCCCAAATTCCAGCCTGTAAGGGTGAAAGCCCAATTGTTGTAACAGCTCCCCAACCAGAAACTGCACCACTTTCCACCTGCCAGGATGAAATCCAGGGATGTTTACATCAGAAGCCTTCTGATTATTTGGGCACAGCCTCCTCTGTTCTGGAGGGCAAACATCCAATGATTCTAACACCACCACCAGAAAGTGCCCCAGTTTCACACTGTGAGGATGAAAGGCAGGAAGATTCCGGTCAGGCGCCTTCTGTTTACATTAAGGTGAAGTCTGCTGTTCTACAGGGTGAAAGCCTATTTATTCTCTCAATTCCACAACGAGAAACTGCCCCGGAACAGTCCCCTCAGGAGCCTTCAGACTGCAGCGAGGTGAAATCTGCGGATTCAGAGAGCAAAAGCCTAGCTATTCTAGAGACTTCCCCTGTTTCACTTGGCGAGGGTGAAAGCCAGGAATGTTCCCCTCAGAAGCCTTCTGTTTACAGCAAAGCAGAGTCTGCTGTCCTGGAGGACTTGGTTGAAGAGATGGTTTGTCTGTCTGAAGATATGAACGTTTTGGCAGAGTCCATTTCTGCTCAAGAGGGATGTGAAAAGCACTTCTCCCCTCCAAAGGAGATGTTCTACCAAGGTCCTGCTGGCCACCCAGCCGCTGGACGTCCCACTCATTTTGTGCCACGGGGTAAAAGAGAAGAGGGCATTTACCAGGCTGATCTTGCAGAATCAGCTGCACCAGTTCCTGCAGTGGAAGATAAGTTGAGTATGCCAGCCCTGTTGAGTGTAGTCACTGAGGAGGAAAAGGTGACTTCTCATGAATGTGAACATCTAGGGGACTTAGCCATTAAAAGCACTAGTTCCAGCAAAGCAAGCATATCCCCATCTGATTATTCAAGTTCTGGAAAAAGATCTGGTCATATCTCTGATAGCAAGGAACCTGACAAACACACTGAAGTTTCCTTAGTGAAGATTAAAGACCTCTCAGAAGAGATGCCTAGCATTAGCAGTGGGACTTCAAAATTTGATATATCTGAGGGAAAGTCTGCGTATTTGAACCTGTCCGATCTCTACGACATTGTGTATTTCCCATTTGAATTTATGAACGTCAAGAAGCCCCAACCCAAACCAACCGGTAAAAGATTTATGCCGTTTGGTGAAAAGGTAAAATTACCTCCTGGGACTAAAGAACATTTGCATCAGTATAAAAGACTGTGCATTCGGGAGGACATTAAATCCCCTGCAGATAACTCACAAGATGCCACAACAGGGGAAACCAGACAAAACCTTTTGGACATTTCCGAAGATGTAGGGCAACCCCTTCAAAGGCTGGCAAAAGGGTCTGAACCACCAATGGGAAAAGAAGCTGATGGCCATATGACAACTGACCCTCAGCCAATATATGGCTTCCAAAAGGATTCAGGGGGTAAGCAGAGAAGCTCCACACGCAGCAAATCGGGACTCTTTAGACCCTATGGCAGGTCGCACTCAATGGAGCAGTCAGTAGAGCAGACTCTGAAGAAGAAAGTAAAAGCTTCTGTTGCTCATATTTCAAGAATCCTAAAAGGAAAGCCAGCCCCTGAACCGGAACGAAAGGAAGGTAAAAATCTCATAGAGGGTGTAAATGGGCCTTACAATATAAATGGGCTCTGTTACCGTTTCTCTCTCCTCTTTCCCCTCCACACTTTTTATATTCATCAGTCTATACATTTGACTTGCGTGTAATAATCAAGTGCAGATGCAATTTAAAAGCTTTAGGCTAGGTTTAAGTACGAAATTGCATCAGCCACTCCACTTACCTAGAGGGGTAATCCTGCATATCCTGATCCCAGTGGCAAAACACCCAGGCACATCAATAGGAATAGGATCCAGCTGTACTGACTAGTGGAGTTTCCGCCATCCTCTAAGTGTTTTATTTCAGTATAATATTTGGTATTCTCTCCTAGCCCTGAATGTAAAACATGGGACACAATTCTGAACTTCGTGATGTTGATGTAAATCTGGAGTGAGTACACTTAAGTCAGTGGAATTATTCCAGATTTAAACCTATATCAATGCGACCGGAATCTTGAGAATAGAATCTGTCTATACTCTCAATTTTCCTGCACCTAGGTTGTGCCATATGATGTGTCTTTCTGCCACAGATCATCTGCCCTACTACAGTTTAATATCATCCTAGCTCCAGGGCCTTTTATTAAACTTGCCACGACTTTCGGTATTAACTGGCAATTCATTAATAAGAAACCCATGGCATTTTTACTGCTAAACTAATCACATGAACCACAGATAATAGACTGTAATTAAATGCTGCAATTAAAAAGTCATTGATTTAGTAGACTAGCTTCTTCCATTAAATTATTTGAAATGGGCATTGAGAAGTAGGGAAGTGACATACCAGAAAGAGGATCTCTAAATGGGGCTTCAGGATATTAAAAGAGAAAATCAGGACTCCATCCATCCATCCTGAGAATGAGTTCCCAGTTCGTCCCTGTGGCCAAAAGAGCTAATGCTTCTCTAGGAAGCAGAGACAGGGAAATCTTGAGTAGGAGGAGAGAGGTTATTTTACCTCTGTTTGGCACTGTTGCAATTGTTGATGGAATACTGTGTCTAGTTCTGATACCCACAATTCAAGCAGCATGTTGATAAATTGGAGGGGGCTCAGAGAAGAGCCACAAGGATGGGTAAAGGCCTTAGCAAATATTCTTGATAGTGATAGACTCAAAGAACTCAATCTATTTAGTTTAATAAAGAGAAGATCAAGGGGTGACCTGATCGTAGTCTATAACTACTTACATGAGGAACAAATATTTAATAAATGGGCTCTTTGATCTAGCAGAGAGAGAGATAACATGATTCAATGGCTGGAAGTTGACACTAGGCAAATTCAGACTGGAAATAAGGCACACATTTTTTAAATTTGGAGTAATTAATCATTGGGACAATATACCAAGGTTCATGGTGGATTCTCCATCACTGATACTTTTGAAATCAAGGTTGGATGTCTTCTAGAAGATCTGCTCTAGTAGTTATTTTGGGGAACTTCTTATGGCCTGTGTTATACAGGTGGTCAGATTAGATGATCACAGCGGTCTCTTTTGGTCCTAGAATCTATGAAATTATCAAGCCTCAAAACAAAGGAGAAAGGTGCCTTTATGGCAGGAGTTAGTAGTTAGTTTTATTGTGAAATATTGCAGGGGAATATAATTGCACCAGGCTAGTATCTGACAAGCTGAGAGAGATGTAGCTTACAAGATTTGTAAGAATTGTGTAGAGGAAAACCTTGGTAATGTACATATGCTAGTAGGAATTCCAGGAGTTCTCTTGGTTCCATCTTTGCTGCAACTCCATCACCTAGTGAGGATTCAGATATCTAAAGTATGGGTCTTGATCTGAAATGCAAAATCATTGTTTTTGGTGGAAAAAATAACTGATGTGGTTTTTGGAACTTTTTGAGATGAACACATTTCAGAGCAAAATGGCATCTAATGTTAAATGTCCTTTTGTAGAATATATGTCTACAAATCTAGGCCCAAATCCAGCTTTTCTTACTCAGGCAAGACTGCCATTGAAGCCGATGGAAGGTTTGTTTGGTTGTGGGGACTACAGGACTAGGATACCATAAATGTGCACAAAAGCGTGAAACATGTTTCTTTTTTCCCCATCGGTGCTCATTGATAGCTAGTTTGATAAAAGATGCTGACGGGTCTGTTGATTAGGATTTACATATGTAATTGTCTTAATCTGTCTTAAATGCTGCTTTCCCTCTTTCTTTTAGCACCTTCTTTTGTAGAAGAGCTCATGGACCAGGAGGTTGCCCTAGGGCAGTCTGTGACTCTGTCCTGCCAAACGTCTGCCAATTTCCCTCTGCACGTTGACTGGTTCAGAGGTAACGTAAACTCTCATTTGAGGACTTGGGACAGTTTAATAATAGGGTGTGAAGTTATTGCACAATAAAGATGACTGAGAATCTAAGTTCCAGGCGAAGGTTAAGGGGAGTGGATTTAGGGGAGTCATTTCCCTGGAAAAGAAGGGACTTATAGCCATCACAGTAGAATTTAAGGACCTATTCCTTCTGCCTTACAGATGGGATGCCCATTTGCAGCAGCAATAGAATACTGATCTCAGCCACACTCAAAAACTTTCAGCTTTTAACCATATTGGTGGTTACTGCCGAGGATTTTGGTATTTACACGTGTGAGGCCAGCAACTCTCTGGGTACAGCATCCACGTCCTGTGTAATAAGGAAGGCAGGTAAGAGCAGGAAGTAGTTCAAGGAAGTAGATGCCTGGAATTGTGTAGACATGTTGCATTATAGATTTTCTTCCACTAAGGGATACTTCATTTTCTGGGAACTCACAGAGAGAGTTCCAGCTGGGAAGGCAGCAAAGGGAATGTATCCATCTCCGTTTGTTCTTTAGCCCCAAGACCCAAATAGTACAGATCCTTCAAGGTACCTTGGTGAAAGCAGATGCATTGACTGTAGTGTAGAAGCCTTAATTAGATGGTTGAAACTGGAAGACCTTGGAACATAGAGGCTGGAAATACAAATACAGTAACTCCTCACTTAAAGTTGTCCCAGTTAACGTTGTTTCGTGGTTTCGTTGCTGATCAATTAGGGAACATGCTCATTTAAAGTTGTGCAATGCTCCCTTCAAGCATCGTTTGGCAGCCGCCTGCTTTGTCCACTGCTTGCAGGAAGAGTAGCCCTTTGCAGTTAGCTGGTGGGGGCTTGGAACCAGGGTGGACTGTGAGCCCCTATCAGCTCCTTGATCCCTTATGTTCCCTTTGCGGCAGCTGCCCAGCAGGCTATCAATTGCCAGGCAGTTCAGCTGTTCCTCTCCCCATTACCATGTGCTGCTCCTGCCCTCTGCCTTGGAGCTGCTCCCTGGAGCTTCCTGCTTGCTGATGGGTGGGGGGAAGTAGGAGGCTAATGTCAGGGGTGTCCCCCTTCAACTGTTCCTGCCCCCAGCTTACTCCATCTTCCACAGAGCAGGGGAGACACACCACGGGGCTCAGGACAGAGGGAGCTTCCTGACAGCAGCTGTCATCTCAGCTTGCTGATGTACTTAAAAAGGCAGTGCACTTAGAGCAGGGGTGGGCAAACTTTTTGGCCCGAGGGCCACATCAGCATTGCGAGACTGTATGGAGGGCCGGATAGCCTGTCCCTGCCCCTTTCTGAGCCCCTCCCACTTCCCGCATCCCGACTACCTCATGATGGGCCATGAACGCTCACGAAATTAACAATTCAGAGATATTCAAATAAAATCTATTGAAGGGGTTTTGAGGTCAGACGTTAAGAACATGGAGTTTTGCCTGCAGAGTCTTCCCTGAAGATGGTGGTAAAAATGACTGCCCATCGCTGAAGAGCACCACAAAGACAAGCAAAACAGCAGTCTTGATCTGCAGAGCTGGAGGGGAATGGGGGCAACCGCCAGGCCCGCTTTTCCAGGATGAGCGCCAGCCATGCTTCTCCTGGGCTCCAGGCAGAGCGCATGGCCAGCCGCTGGCCGCTCTCCCAGGCTCCAGGCGGAGCACCTGCCCAGCCACCGGCCAGCTCAGGGGCAGAGTGCCCAGCCAGCCATGGGCCTGCTCTTCTGGGCAGATCGCCAGCACCACTGTCCTGGGCTCAAGGCGCCCAGCCACCAGCAGGCCAGCTGTCCTGGGCTCCGGGCGGTGCGCCAGCCCCGCTGTCTGGGTGGAGCGCCTGGCCAGCTGCAGGCCACCTGTCTGGGGCTCAGTCGGTGTGCCCGGCCAGCCGCGGGCCTGCTGGCCAGGGTGGCATGCCCGGCCACCCATGGGCCAGCCCCGCTCTCCAGGTGGCACCCGGCCTGCCGCGCGCCACTGTCCCAGGCTCCAGGCGGCCCACCAGTCCCACTCTCTGAGCAGCCCACCGGGCCGGCCGCAGAGCCGCTGTCCCCCGCGGCGCGCCCGGCCCTCCAGGCCACTGTCCCCCACGGCGCACTTGGCCCAATGGCCGCAGGGACACTGTCCCCGCGGGGGGCCCGACCGGCTGTGGGGCCACTGTCCCTGGTGGCACGCCAGCCCTGCTGTGCCGATGACGCACCCAGCCAGCAGCCGGCCTCCTCTCCGGGGCGCTGTCAGAGCGTTTGGCCGAGGAGAGCAGGACCACTGGTCCCACTCCCACAGCAGGAGCTCGCGGGCCAGATAAAAATGGCTCACGGGCCACAAGTGGCCCGCGGGCCGTAGTTTGCCCACCCCTGACTTAGAGTGTGGTCAGCATACTTAAAAGAGCAATGGCATCTCTCTCACCCACACACACGGTGTGTGTCTCTGTCTGCCATGCTGTCTCTCCTCCCTCCGTTCGTGCTGCCTTGTAGAATGTGAGGCTACATTAATAGCAGTGAGTTAACCCTTGAGGGCTTAGCCGATTGCTAGGTCATCATTTAGCAGTAAGGCATTCCCTGGGAAATATCCCACCTTGTTTATAACTTATACTGTGTCTGTCTGTCTGTCTGTCTTATATCTGGTGAAAAAAATTTCCCTGGAACCTAACCCTTCTTCCTATTTACATTAATTTTATGGGGAAATTGGATTCGCTTAACGTTGTTTCATTTAAAGTTGCATTTTCAGGAATAGAGCTACAACATTAAGCAAAGAGTTACTGTACCATTTTTTTTAGCAAGTAAGATCATTATAAAAATTAAAGCAAGTAATGTTCAGAAGTAAGGATAGGCAGATCTTAGAGAATTTGGTGATTAGTAAAATGATGTTCACAAAACTAGTTCAAAGTTGCATACCTTTTTAAATTCCTGGGTTTTTCAAGGATGATTCTGTTTTAGAAAACAACCAAAACATGTTTTTACCTACAGAAGAATTCACCTATCTCCCAGAACTAGGCTGGTGCAAATGCATAGCTTGTATTCATTGTGTATACTGAGTTGGATTCTCCCATGATGTAAGTCTGACCTTGATGGAGTTTACACTGACTGTATTTATATTTTCCATGGAATTTTTCTTTCTTCCCTATCTCTTCGCCTCATACAGAGTTTCTCTGTGTGTGTTTCTGATGCGCTTGCTGCAGTTTGCCTTGAATTCTTTCTCTCTGCTCTTTTTTTTTTCTGCTCTCCTAAGCAAACGCAAAGTCAATAACACTCTAGTTTGAGTCAAACTTCCAAGTTTTTGATAGGTTTGAAATCAGGCAAACAGAGTTTACCATTCCAAAAGGGATCAGCTTTTGGAATGGAAGAATATCTGCAACTGTAAAATTACTCATCTGTTAGAGGGAGAGAGATCTAGGCCTTCATGTCTATCTGTTGTCTATGACACCCTTAATTTTGTGTGCTTCCCTCACAGAAGTTCTTGCTAGCCCCCCACCCCCTGATATCGTGGAAGTATATGAGGATGGAGTGCAAGTGGTCTGGAAACCTGTGGAATCTAACACCATGGTTACATATGCTGTACAGTGCAAGAGTGAAGGTAAGCAGAACTAGATAGTCTCCACTTCTTGTTATTGATATTGTGATTATCTAGTAGTAGTAGTATCATAGTGCCTAGGAGCCCCAGTCCTGGATAAAGGCCTCATTGTACTAGGTGTAAAAATAAAAAGACAGTCTACACTCCAAAGAACTTACAGTTTCCCATTAGAATCCTGCTGCAGAGACATCTGACTTTACAAGATCTGTGCAATGATAATCACCATGATTCAGAGATAGTTATACCATTAGTCATATATTATTTGGGTTGCCTGACTCATTCAGAGCCGGATGCAAAGCCCACTGAAGTCACTGGGAAGCTTTCCATTTACTTCAGCTGGTCTTGGATCAGAGCCTTTAGAGCCTGGCCTCTCTGAGTTCCTATTAGCATTACTTTATTATTAATAATAATATTAAATATTTATCTTGCAGTAGCACCTACAGCTCACAACCACGTTGGGCCTAGCGCTGTGCATTTTTGGTTACCTGGCAATTCTAAAAAATCAGAGGGAAAAGATCATTTTGGGTCAACCCAAAGCAAAATTTTTTTGAAATTTTGGGAGAATTGTACAGTAAAATAAATTTAATTTAATTTCAGGTCAAACACTGTTGTGGCATTAATTAAATGAAAATATTTTATTTTGACCATTTGAGAACTTTTTTTAAATTAAAAATGCTTAAAAATGGTCAAAACAAAATTTTGAAAGGCAAAATTGTTTTGAACAAAAGTCAACAGGTTTGATTTTGAAACATTGAAATAAAATGTTTTGACCTTTCCTGAATTTTTTTTAGCTTCTTTTCAGTTGAAACAGTTCAGTAAAATCAACATGAATTTATGGAACATTTAGATGTCACCATTCTGCACTTTTTGTCAGAAAAAAGTTTTGTCCAAAAAATTTCACCCAGAGGTAATTGGGCCCAGTGTCCTTCCTGCCTTCCGCTAGATCTGTGTATGATATCAGAGGCTTTCAAACTGGGGGGCAGGTCCCTCTGGGGTATGTGGAAGGTATTCTGGGAGGGGGGCATGAGAAGCTTTAGGGGAAAAAAGCGTACTGCACATATTTTGCGCACAGCAATGGATAACTAGCAAAGCTGATTCCTCCAGAATCATATCAGGGCCTCAGATGGCGCTGTGCATTGGCCTCTAGATGGCGCTGTGTATTGGAATCTAGTCAGTGGTTCCCAAACTTTAAGAACCCACAAACCCCTTTCATGAAAATATCAAATTTCACAAACCCCCTCCTAAAAATGAATATTTCCAGGGATTTTCTCCCTTACCTGAGCATAAATAATAGAAGCAGTGATCTTGAAAATAATTTGGTTTTTTATGACCTGCTTATTGCACCCAATTTATTATTACATTATTAGGTATCATTACATTATTTGTTTTATTATATTATGAAAACGGCAACACTCTTCCAAGATTTCACTTTTGTAGCTCATATCACTTCAATTAAGCCTCCTACATGTTTCATCAAGGAGTACCAGACGTGAAACAGCATGAAGGTATATAAGAAGCCAACTCAAATAAAGAGTTACTCCCACAAGCATTTGAGTCTTGAGCAGTCCAGACAAACAACGCACAACTACAACAAAACTTAAACTTGTTCTGCCAAGAAGTCATGATCATGAGACTTGGGCTGCCATTCCCCATGCCCGGGGTCTCTAAGGACGCCTCTGTCCACCATGACAGAATTCTTTTGAGAACCCCCTGATACATTTTGCAAACCCCAGTTTGGGAACCACTCCTCTAGATGGCACTGTGCATTCTGGTGGAGTTCTATTAAGCTGGCACAGCATTACACAAAGTTGTTGCCATCCGTACATTAATCTGTTTGCTACAACGTGGTGCACCCATTTCATTGAAGGTAGAAAGGGATCTCTGAACAGCTGTTTCAAGCATCCAACCCAGGATGGGAATTGCTGTGCTCCAAAAAAGTAGGCAAACCCATCCAGGGCTTTGGAGTGGAGTCCGGAGCTGGAGCGCAGAGCGGTGGAGCTGCAGGTTTTTGCCTGGAGCTGGAGGGGAGCCGGAGCACTGCTCCAAAGCCCTGAACCCATCACACTGATAACAGTGTGATGCCAGTAAGCAGTATCACACTTAAAATGTACATTGCTATATACTTAAATGGCTCTGTTGGAAGCAAGGCTGGTTTTAATGTTTAGTGAGAGTTGCATATTGATTTTTTTTATCACTATATGTACTTGTGTGGCGGGGTGTGTTCAAACTACGACACAAAGAAGCAAGAAGCCGCCATATAGGTTTGAGAACCACTGATATATCTGCATCTGTAGTTCATTCTGGATAGTCAGGAGCTAGGTAGGGGGTTGTTCCTCCATGAGGGTTTATACCTGAATAAATCTGCTCCTGTTGTTCCCTAACCCTTGGTCTGTTGTGCATCCATTTCCCTGCTGACACAACACTACTATATAACACAATGCATACCTTCAGTATGCAAACTGGAATGTATAAAAAGTAGAGTTGTGTGAAATGTTCTCAACAAAATTCAGAAGCACACGAGATTCACCTGGATCAGGATTTCATTACAAATCTAAAACTCCTACTGGAGTCCTCGAAAGGTCATTTGAGCTTCACAAACCTTGAGTGAGCTTGGGACCAGGTTTAAATGATTCAGGGGATTTATTTAGGGTGCTTAATTAGAGCTGTATGATGTTTTCAGCTTTCCTTGCTTTCATCATGAAGCGGACTAAAATACAGCAGTTTTTTTAGAAGAATTTTTGCTTTTGAGTTTGGGATTCACATTTGAACCTCAAATCTCAAAGTGGAACTCAGGGCGGATAGATATGAAATTACATGAACTAAAACTAGAAACTCATTCACAGCTGACCCTCTGCAATGGGCATTGCATGGCTCTAATATAAAATACCTGGCTTCAGAAGTGAAAATATGAGGTCACTACAAACATGACAAGGCAACGTGAGGTTAATTTTCCAGCACCATTTCCATGGGGCTGCTTCATTTTAATATGCCACCAATTTTCTGTGCTCCAAGAACAGCAGTAATTGGTGGCACAAAAGATACCTGATAATCCCTAGAACAAGTACTAACCTGTGTTTCTCTTTGCTTGGCCAAGATGGTGACTGGAAGACCCTTGTTACTGACACAGCTGATTGCTGCTACTATGCCAGTAATCTCTCCAAGGGCTTGGTTTACTCCTTCCGGACGGCCTGCATCAGTAAAGCTGGAATGGGACCTTACAGCAGCCCGTCTGCCAAAGTAAAGATTGGTGAAAAAGACCAAAGAGGTAAGATCTTAGGTGGTGGTGGAACATTTACACTATCGCACCTTCTTTGGGTGTACACTCAGGGGAAGTGGAGCATCAATCTGGAGGAACTCCCTTGCCTCCAGTGTGTTTTAGGGTTTGGTGTTTGCTTCTGTAAAATTCCTTTTGAGCATTTTGGGCTATATCACTGCTTAGCAAGTCAAACTTATCCCAACATATTTTTCTCTCTATAGTTTAATGCTTTGTTTGTATTTTTGCTCATTTTTCAAGAAATCTCTTAAACGAGAAGGACACTCCCAGCAGCTGAGAACTGAGATAATAGCCTAGCTGGCATATCATTTCTCTTTCCGCCAATTGAAAGGATTCCACTACACCAGAGAAATAGCCCTGCCCCTGTCAATGTAATTGGTCAATGTAATTGATCAATGTAATTGATCAATGCAATTTACCTATCCTCGCCATGTATGTTTGCCTTAGGCCAGGGATTCTCAACCGTTTTCATACTGTGATCTCACAATCTCTCCTCAGCCATCCTCCAAATTTCTTTATGCCAATACACACAGTGCTTCCAATGCTTCATACAGTGCTCCTATTCCAGAGGAATATTCAGGAAGAACCAATTGTAAGTGACTTAAGAAAATCTGCTTCAGCTGATGAAATGAAACCTGGAGTAGAAGCAGGTCACCAGTCCCCAGGCAATGTCTTGCCATCTCATTGAGGGCTGTAACCAGGTGACAGGTTGAGAACCAGTGGCCTAGGCTAATATAGACTAATTACTCACCACTTGCACCGAGACAGAACAACAAGTTCTTCCATTAGATCCACGGGTCCTCTAACTTGACTGTCTATGTAATAGGCTAGACCAGAGGAAACTCTTAATGGGGCATGTCTACACTGGGGCTGGAGGTGGAATTTCCAGCTGAGGTCAAAATGCCTGTGCTAGCTCTGATTGAGGTAGCGTGCCAAACATAGGCATGTAGCTGCAGGCGCATGAGCGGCGTGGCGAGCTAGCTGCCCGGAGTGCAATCCTGTTAGAGACCTAGGTACGTGCTTGCGGTGGCTTGTGCCATGGCAGCAATGCTGCTGATTTTAGTGTGCTGACTTGTTTAGAGCTAACCTGTGAATGTCCACCTCAGCTGGAAATTATACCTCCAGCTCCAGTGTCAGTAACCCTGTGTTCAATCCTGAAGGTGTTTCTTTGCACTAGAACAGGGGTTCTCAAACTTCATTGCACCGCAACCCCCTTCTGACCATAAAAATTACTATACTACCCCAGGAGAGGGGGCCGAAGCTTGATCCTGCCCCAGCCCCACTGACCTAGGAGGTGGAGGGGGGACAAAACTGAAGTCCAAGAGCTTCAGCCCCAGTGGGGGACCTGTAACCTGAGTCCCAACATGAAGGGCTGAAACCCTCAGGCTTCGGCCTCAGGTGGTGGGGCTCAGGCTTCAGTTTCAGCCCTAGGCCCCAGCAAGTCCAAATCAGCCCAGGCGACCCCAGGGTCCCGACCCCCAGTTTGAGAACCACTGCACTAGAATGTGATTTGGTGTGTCTGTTGTGAGACTTTTCACAAATGTGCCTGCTGACGTCTGAAAGCCTATCTTCCTCTTTGTTGACAAGAAGATACCCAGGGATGACAAAACAAGGATCTGAACTCAACCCAGTGTTTTCTCTTACACATTTGTGTCTCTCTTTCCCTCTAGTGTTTCTGTCTGCAAAGCCGATGTCCCCAGCTGCTACAGAGGGTGAGAGTGAAATAATGGCACCAACAGAGCCCTTTCCAACCCAGCAAACGTATGCCTTCCAAACAGAGATCAAAAGGTATAAAGGCCAGAAACCCCCGGTTACACACTCAGATGTCCAGGGGGAAATTCTACATGCAGCTTCAGTTTGGATCCTAAAACTCGGAAATGTCACTTTTATAAACCTACCAACCAACCACCTGTTACCTGCCCATTTACCACTTTGATTTAAAAAAAACATCTCCAGTAGCTCAGGATCCGGGGCACTGCATGGCTGCCCTCCCCTTGGCTTGATATTGCCATCATTAAATGAATCCTGAGGCAGATCTTGCTCCAATGGACATCTGTAGATCGCTCACTAACTCCATACACATACTCACCAACCAGGGCAGAGCCCACTCCTTCCAGGTAGGTAAAGCTTGTGTTGAGCACATGGAGTTCATAGCAATTCAAAGCCAATAGCTGGACACCGATTGTAACAGATCCATAGGTCCCCAGAATTTCATTGTCCTTATTGTACCCCACACTGTGGCAAAGGAGAGGGGCTTTCCAAGACATGGGAGGGAGGAGAAGATGGGGCCAGTCAGGACTCACTCCAGGCAAGAGTCCCCATCACCTTGTAGAGTCTCCCCGCAACACTTAGGGCATGTCTACACTTATCTCCGGAGTAATCGATCCAGCGGAGATCAATTTATTACATCCAGTGAAGACATGATAAATCAACCGCCGAGCACTCTCCCGTTGACTCTGGTACTCCACCAGAGCGAGCAGCGTAGGCGGATTTGGCGGGGGACTGTCAGTTTTCAACCTACCACAGTGAAGACACCACAGTGAGTAGATCTAAGTACATCAACTTCAGCTATATTATTCATGTAGCTGAAGTTCTGTAACTTAGATCGATCCCTGCTCCCCAACCCAGTGTAGACCAGGCCTTAGGAACTAGCCCATCCTCAAGAAATTTCATATCTGGGAATTGGCCAGTGTCCTAAATGGTAAAGGACACTGAATCCAAAGGTGGGGTCTAAACACTGGATTCTTGCTAAGAAGCCCCATAATGTACAGCCTGGCTGTCCTCTGAGCTGGTAAAGGATTCTCTCTTAGGTTACCTTTAGACTTGTGAGCTCGGAGGGCGAGTCCCAGTTCACTGAGACATCCTCGTGCGAGCTGTCAGCGAGCTAGCACACTAGACTAGTAGTGTAGCTGGTGTAGCATGGGCAGCCGTGAACGGCAGCACGGGTTAGCCATGCTGAGTACGTTCCCATGGAGTTCAGGCAGGTTTGTACTTGGCACGGCTAGCTGTGCTGACGCTGCTTGTGCTACTCCGGCGACGTAACTATTTTTAGTGTGCTAGCTCGATCACACCCCCAACCCCAAGTGTAAACACACCAATCATTGCACCCGTGCATGATGGATGTTATTCACAGGCACTAGAGGTCAGGCTTTTGCTGCTGCGATTATAAATAGCCATACACTTTCACCTTAATCGTGGTTCTGCATAAGCAGTAGGATGCTGTTGATTCTAAGGTAGGGCAGAACTTGGCTCAGGCTACCTTGTTCCAAGAGCAGCAGGAGATGCTTAACGTGCCCTTGTGCTTTTGTTGCTCCAGGGGGCGTTTCAGCATCGTCAGACAGTGCAGGGAAAAGTTAAGCGGAGACGTGCAGGCTGCCAAAATTATCCCCTACCGGCAAGAAGACAAGCAGGCTGTGCTCCAGGAATATCAAGTCCTGAGGAAGCTTCATCACACAAATATAGTTCAGCTGCAAGGAGCCTATGTGAGCCCGCGGCACCTAGTGCTGATGCTGGAATTGTGCGTGGGGCCAGAGCTACTCCATTGTTTGGCTGAAAGGTATACACATCCCACTGTACTGGCTTTGTCTGAGGCTGGTTTAGCTGGGGGGACATCTGTACTGTGGATTTTTGCCCACCTCTTCATTCTGGAGCATCTTCTTCCGCCCATGTTTTCCCCCAGTCTCATCCCTTACCGTACTGGTGATACATCTCCTGTACTCCCCTGAGACTTGTTTGGATCTTCGGCTTCCATGGATCAGCCACAAAACAGCACCTATGGAGCACTGCAGTCTCTTTCCCTTCACCACCCAGCGATGGCGGGCAGCAATTATTTGAAGGCGTCTGTTCGCTGCCTTGATTCCCAGAATCGTTCATTAAATCCCAGCTCTCGAGTGGCCATGAAGGGGCTGCTCGTTCAGGCCGAGCGTAAATCTTACCTTTAAGGTGTAAATGTACAATAGATAGCATGGGGATTGTGTGTGGTTCAGGCAGCCTTTCCGCTATTCCCATTTCTCCTTCAGTCTCCCCCTGGTGGCTGAAAACTGAACAGATGACGTTAGGGTAACCAGATGGCAAATGTGAAAAATCAGGACGGGAGTGGGATGGTAATAGGTGCCTATATAAGAAAAAGCCTCATAAAATTGGGACATCTGGTCACCCTAGATGATGTCTTATGAGTAAGAAGGCTAAGCCCCCGATCTAAGCACAGGAGCTGCATTCTGATCCCCACTCTGCCACTGACTCCCTGTATAGCCCAGTCACTTAATTTCTCAGCCTCGGGTTTCCATCTGTAATATGGGCATAACAATATTGACTTACCTATCCCCAGTGGAGCTTCGTGAGGATTAATGGATAATATTTGGGATGTATCTGAAGCTGATGAAAAGTGCTGAGTATTGTTTTGCTCCTGATCATGTTAGGACTTAAAGGGAATTTTCCTATTCACTTCAGTGGAAGCAGGACCAGGCTGATAAAATACGCAGGAAAGAAAATGACAATTTTTACTGTTTCCTTTACCAGGACGTCCTATTCAGAGGTGGAGGTCAGAGACTATCTATGGCAGATCCTCAGTGCAGTTGAGTTCCTCCACACACATCACATCCTGCATTTGGATCTCAGGTCTGAAAACATGATCGTTACCGAACCCAACCTGCTTAAACTCCTGGACTTTGGCAACGCGCAGTTCTACACGCCAGACAGAGTTATTACCATGGCTAGGTGCATTGACTACGTAGAAACTATGGGTGAGTTACAGTATGTCAGCGCTGCGTCAGCCTGACCTCGGACTCCTGCTAGATGGAAGGTCAGAGTGGGACAGTGTGGGGAGCAACACTTTACAGATATGTTTGTAGATTCTCATTGCCTGGAAGATGTTCCCGCTCATCGCCAGCTAACAGGAAATTGGGGTCAGCCTGTATTCTCTTCAATTATTCCCACTTGTGATATAATGACGGTTGTAGAACTGGGTGTTTCTGCAGTGTCCAGGGTTCACTCTGAATTTCCTGGTCTGGAGGATGCTGGAGTCCAGAAGGTTTGGAGCCTGCCTGTGCGCTAGCTCTGGCCTGCGTTTGGCTGGTGAAGTGGGTAGACCTGAGTGGAAACCGCAGCCTTCCTAGCTTGCTTGTTCCATTGATTTAGTGAATTGAACTGGCAACTCATAAATCTCACATTGGTTGATTTAAAATGTGAGGCAACCCTGGTGGAGCACAATGTCTGCTCATGAGCATCAAGGGGCAGAGCTAGAGAGTGTACAGTGTACATATGGCATACAGCGGGCACAGTCTCCTCTCATTTACACCAATGTAACTATTTAATGGGGTTACTTCTGATTTACACCAGCGTGAGAGGAGAGTCATGCCCATAAAATGCATACAGTGCAGTCACTGCATGGGGGAAAGCAATGAACAAAGCACTAGATTTGCAATATATACCTAGTAGAGATAAAGCTTTTTGGAGATGCGTTCATAGGTCTCCATTTGTTTGGCTTCCTAAATGATTCAAGGGGTGTCTTCTGCACCAGACCTTCTCTTCCTCATCACTCGGGAGCATAGCAAAGATGAAAACTAGCACACAGCTTTTCTGCTGGAATAAAGGCTCCATCTTGTAAGGAAACTCCACTCAGTCTGCTGTACTTTTGTAGCTCCAGAACTGCTGTCAGAGCAAGGAGCCCTCCCGCAGACTGATATCTGGGCTGTCGGCATCACCGCTTTCATCATGTAAGTTGTTCCCTTGCAAAGAACTAGAAATACTAGTGAATAATCACAGTGATGACACAATTGGCATTACAGAAATGTGGTGGGATCATTCACACAACTAGAATATCAGCTTGTTCAGGAAGGGCAGGCAGGAAAAAAGGGAGGCGGAATTGCCTTGTAATCAAAGATGTGTATATTTGCACTGAGGTTGAGATAGAAGAGGGAGGCAGACCTGTTGAAAGTCTCTGGATAAGGATAAAAGGGGTAAAAAAAACAAGGGTGATATCATGGTAGGTGTCTACTATAGACCACCTAACCAGGAAGAAGAAGTGGATGAGGCTTTTTTTAAACAACTAAAAGAATCATCCAAAGCACAGGACTTGGTGGTGATGGGAGACTTCAACTACTCAACAACCTGTTGGGAAAACAGCACAGCAGGGAACAGATTATCCAGCAAGTTCTTGGAATGCATTGGAGACAATTTTTTATTGCAAAAGGTGGAGAAAGCTAGTAGGGGAGAGGCTGTGTTAGATTTGATTCTGACAAACAGGGAGGAACTGGTTGAGAATTTGAAGTTGGAAGGCAGCTTGGGCAATATTTATCATGAAATGAGAGCTCATGATTCTAAGGAATGGTAGGAAGGAAAATAGCAGAATAAAGATAACGGATTTCAAAAAGGTAAACTTTAGCAAACTCAGAGAATTGGTAGTTAAGATCCTGTGGGAACCAAATATAAGGGAAAAGAGTTCAGGACAATTGGCAGTTTTTTAAAGAGACATTATTAAGGGCACAACAGCAAACTACCCCAATGTGTAGGAGAGATAGGAAGTATGGTCAGATTATGGTAAGACACCACAGTGGCTTAACCAGGAGATCTTGGAAGTTTTTTAAAAACAAGATGGACAAACATCTATCAGGGATGGTCTAGATTTTCTTGGCCTTGCCTCAGGGCAGGGGGCTGGACTTGATGACTTCTCAAGGTCCCTTCCAGCCTCACATTTCTGTGATTCTATGGATTAGCAGGAGTGTTTATAACTAAAATGTGAGAAGTAATTCCTCTGCTTTACTCAGCACTGATAAGGCCTCAGATGGAGTACTGTGTCCAGTTCTGGGCACCACACTCCAGGAAGAATGTGGAAGAAGTGTAGAAAGTCCAGAGGAGAGCAACAAAAATAACTAATGGTCTAGAAAAGATTGAAAAAAATGGGTTTGTTTAATCTGGAGAAGAAAAGACTGAGGGAGGACATAATAACCATCTTCAAGTACATAAAGAGTTGCTATAAAAGGAAGGGTGATAAATTGTTCTCCTTAGGCAATGGGCATAGGACAAGAAGTACTGGGTTAAATTGAAGCAAGGGAGATTTAGGTTGGACATTAAGAAAAACTTGTTAACTGTAATGGTGGTTAAGCACTGGAACAAATTACCAATGGAGACTGTGGAATTTCCATTACTGGAGGTTTTTAAGAACAGGTTAAACAAACATTTGCCAGGGACGATCTAGATAATACTTGGTCGTGCCTCAGTGCAGAGGCTGAACTAAATGACCTATTGATTCTGACAAACAGGGGAACTGATTGAGAAACTCAGTAGGGTTTTAAAGGAGATTCACCAGTAGAGATGCACTAAGGGCCTACTGCGTCAGCTCAGAAATGCCAGAGTACAGCAGCATTCCAGCCACGTCCCTCCTCCCTGGACGTACCCCAAGAACTGAGGTTTGTGACATAGAGTGGTTTAAAGCTTTCTATGCTGGCTCTGCACTGTCTGAGGTGAAAAGGGTACTTCCTGATGGGCCAGTAGGCTGCCTCTATAGGCCCTTTGCACAACAGCAATGGTGTCAATGTTGCAACTCAGAATCAACCCACACCCACCTTTTGTATACAGCTCAACTCTCCAGTAAAACTCAACCAACACAAGCGCATTAAAGCTACACTAAGTAAAAAGGCAAACAAAGCATTCTAACTAAACCCTTCCTCCAATAAATCATCTCTTCTTCCATTGCCTCTTCCCATCCAATACTTCTCCGCACAGGCGGGGTCTGCTTCCTTGCACTAGGATAGCACTTCCCAGGAGTGCTCAGAAAGGAACTGGGAACAGTCAATTGCATTTACAAAGAGGCCTTTCCCCTCGCATGTCGATTTACCCTCCTTTTTCTGTGTTAGGCTGAGTGCTGACTACCCCCTCAGCTCTGAAGTGGCTTGTGACTTTCCGAGAATTGCCAAGAAAGGGAAGGTGAAACTTACCAGATGCTACGCGGGTCTGTCTGGGGGGGCCGTGACATTTCTTCAAAACACGCTGTGCACAAATCCCTGGTAAGAGGAGATTTGCTTTCCAGCATGCAAACCTAGGCAGAGCCCAGTTGCTGCTCTCTCCTCTCTCTCTAGCCCGCTGCCTAGCTTCCTCTCACTGCATGTCTCCCTCTCATCCAGACTCTTGTTGATGCTCTAGCTCTCTTCCTGTCCTAGGGGGAGGCCATCGGCATCAGACTGCCTTCAGTTTCCCTGGCTCCAGGAGACGGGGTTGGATGACAGACAGCAAGCAGTGGTCACTTTCTCCACCACCAAGCTGAGGAGTTTCCTAGCAGAACGGGAGAAGAAAAGGAGCCTGCTGTGTTCCAAGTATGGGCTGACGATTGCTCAGTGAAATGGATGGGAACACAGTGAGGGATAGATTCCCCCACCCCACCCCACCCGCCCAGACAAACGTTTGCGTTGGGGGTTTGGTACCTAAGTGTGATTTCTGGTTACAGGTCTGCTACAGTAAACCAGTGACCCTGACACCTTAGAGAGAGATTTGAGTGAGCAGGTCCCCTTAGCTATGAGTGGATGGGAACTGGGTCTCTGGGTGGCTTTGAAAATCCTCCCTTAGAGTTCAAAGACTGCACATAATACCACTCAGTGAGCTTCCCACAAGCTTCAGCAGCAGCACAGAGATACCAGACCCCCAGGCACTTCACAAGCCTTTCAGATGTTACTAAACAAACTCCCTGCAATAACAGCAGCCTCAGCTTCTGATCCCCTGTGCCCATGGGATGCCCAGGTCTTCTCACCTATCTCTCAAACCCATGAGGAGTCAGTAAAGGATTTCCCTGGGAATATATCACTGAGCGGGGGCAGAGGAGGCTAATGAATGATAGTGCCCCAGGATGGACTCAGAGTATGTACAACTTCACTGGTAAAAAAAAAATCCATTGTGTGGCTATCAGATGGTGTGTGTTTGTGTGTGTGCATGTGTGTATGTGTGTTTGTGTCTTCTAGACAGAGTTGTAGGTAACTGGAGCTAAAAATAACATTTGTTCAATAGAGCATCTGATGTGTCTGTCACATAGAATCTGGGGCCAGAGTTGACATACCCAAGCAGCCTGGTCCAGTGACTGGACCCAGTGTGTAACATACCACAGTCATCCATGTGGGCTGAACCCAAGACAAAACGTAGGCCTCTGAAAGAGAATTCTTTCTCCTGGAAGTAGAAGGTTGCTAAGCCCGCCATTAGAGGACGGCACAGACACACTCAATACAGGAGCATTACATGCACAATCTAAACGTTATTGCAGACGAGACTGTAACCAGGACTCTCATGGTGCATAAACAGTAGCTGTCCCAGGTAAGCCCCCTCTCACCAGACCAGAATGAGCCTGTTTGTTTCCAGTGGAAGTCAGTCTTGCAAGTACCTTGTACGACAGGAGATACATGGTTTTGCCTGTTCAAGAAAGAGCCATTTGTGGCCATCTTCCTGCTCATGCAAGAGAAAAGGCACCGATATAGTCTTGATTTTTCAGTGAAAGCCCAAATTAGCCCTTTGTGTGCTACTCCTACGGATGGCCCAGATCATGCATCTCAGACACAAGACAGTTTTTTTCTGCTATGCACTAAGAGTGGCAGAATGTATAGCATATGTCACTGGGTCTAAACACATGGCCCGGTGCATTGTGATATTTGTAGCCTGGACTAAAATCCACAAAGGATTGATACTTACTGTGGTTTTAACTACAGTGAATATGAGCTATGGGACATCTCTTTAAAGTCTCCATTCTATATGATCAGAGGGCAAATATATCAGACACCTAGTAGCTTAAAGCAACCCTAACTTGAGTGGTTGATTGCAATGAACTCGCTATTCTGCCTGGCTTGCTGGCCAAAGCAACCCTGTGGGCTATCTTTGTTGGCTGCACTATTCTGTGTCTGTGGGTACAAGGTAACCCCCACTCATTAGGTGATTTTCGTAGAAATATTTCTGCCCCTGGACAGACACCGGTTCCACAGATGCTTGGGGGAGCTGTAACAAACCCAGGAATCTGCAGTGATGAAGTAGGGTCATTTTTCCTTAATGCCTACCATGGGCTTCTTAATCAACCACACACAACACACGCCTTTTCACTGAAGCAATCAAAGTGGCACAATGTTTCCCATTATGATTCTTCTACACAGCAAAGGTTACTTATGCTAGACAGTTTGTTAGCAGTGTTTGCCTGCTGCTGGTTATACTAGGTATGTCCGGGTGTAATGCACCTGCTGTGCCGCTGAATGTATCAGGTGTATCTAGTTAGAATGTGCCTGTTATGCTGCTGAATGTGCTGGGTGTATCTAGGTAGGCCATGGCTATTATGCTGCTGAATGTATTGGATGTATGTAGGTGGAACACCCCCACCGCTGTGCTGATGAATGTTCTAGATGTATCTAGGTAGAACACCCCCGTACTGCTGAATGTTCTAGGTGTATGTAGGTGGAACACACCACTGCACTGCTGAGTCCATTCTAACTCTTCCATTATGAAAGATGTTAATAGAAAATCATCAGCTCAGCAGGTGCACTGTAGTACCAGTATGACATGGGTTAACCCCTGCTTTAACTTAGGCTCCTGTTGGTACTAGCTGTACAGCAGGAAAAGGCACATGACTCAACAGTGACCTTGACCTCACTAAGTACAGAATGTGCATGTCTAAAGGCATTCTGCCACTTGGGTGCCTGGGCTGTTGATTTGTAGATCTTATGATATATTTGGGGGATGTGGGAACAGAGTTATTGGAAATTGTATTTGTTTGATTTCTAAATAGAGGCCACAACAGACTGGAGTTTAGTGTCTTCCATTGTGTTTAAAAACTGTCATGGATTGTTTCCATTTACATTTGATGGTCTTAGCATTGTATTTCTTTTGTGAATATAATCTCTGCATTCATGTGAAATGACTCGCATCTTTTGGTTCTGTTGTGGTTGGTTTATTGCACCATGTTGTGACATTCATTAAAAACAGTATGGAATAGAATGTTTTGCTCATAGTTCTGTATCCAGAAGCATTAATGGGGATGGGAGAGGGACATTCGTTCCTAATATGCTACCGTTTCATAAGATTGTGAAAGAGTGATAGTGTTTAAATGGTGACAGTCTTTCCAGCCATGTTTAACACACGTTGGCAAGATCCTAAAATGTACAGCACTAACATTCCTTATGATGCTTGTTCAGCAAGCAGCACAGGAGATGTGACTGAAACTAGAGGACATTTAACTAGCCTGGGGAGAGCAGACACAGATTCAACAGACTCTGAAGCTTTGAATTTCAAAGTTACATTGTTGCCATAGTCCAGTGTACCAGAGAGGGCTTTGGTCTTAGGGCCCAATTCTGAGCTGAGGTCCATTGAAGCTAGAAGAGTTACTTTGGATTGACACCGGTGTTACTTAGATCAGAATCAGGCCCATTTTTCAGGATGCTCTTTTCCCTCCTTCCCAAGTTAATATCATAGCAATCAGATGTGTTTTAGATTGGCACAGCCTACTGCTTTGGTTTGATTTTTAAGGTGGCAAGGGGTCAATTTGTGAAGGGAAAACCCATTTAAGAGTAAGATTTTTAATATAGGTTAACAAATATCAAGATCGGGGCTCATATCATCTTTCTGTTTCTTAAGCAATTCAAATTAACTGGGTTTGCTTCTCTAATTTGCATGTGTTTTGAACATGTCAGAAGTCTTTTGTGCACTCAATACTGTTTTGTTAAATAAACTATTTGGACAAAGAAGTTAGACCATACTTTTTGCTGTTATTCTTTTCACATAATTGTAGTACTGTAGCTTCCAGGTGTCTGAATCAGACTCCGGTCCCTTGTGTTCTAGGCACAGCACAAACACATCCTAGCTGGATGAGTGCTTAGATCTTTCCTTGGGACGATTCCTGCCTCCAAATCATTTTGGCTGAGCCTCTTCATATTCTTTCTATTGTGTCAACATCATTCAGGTACCACGGTGCGCAGGACTGAATGCAGGACCAATCTCCAACTAAATCATCCCAGCCAAGGCTTTGTCAAGCCTGACCTTGAAAACCTCTAAGGAAGGAGATTCCGCCACCTCCCTAGGTAACGCATTCCAGAGCTTCACCATCCTCCTAGTAAAACAGTTTTTCCTACTATCCAACCTAAACCTCCTGCACTGGAACATGAGACCATTACTTGAGACCATCTGTGTTACCAGGGTCTCTACTCCTCTTTGCCTAGGTTTTCCATACACAACTCTTCCTTTCCTCCTTTCACCCAGAAGTCCAGCTCACCTGAGCCTGATCCTCAGTTTTTCTAGTTGACAGTTTGCCTCCTGGAAACTGCCCCTTGCAGACGGAATCCCATTACACGCTTGTGACAATGCCAGCAATTGCTTGCATGAAAAAGCAACATTAGGAGAGGATTTTATGCTCTTTCAGCTCCACATCATGGGACACCCTTCACCCCACAAATGAAGAAACCCACTCATGAACCCAGCCAAAATCCTTGTCTACTGTTGATGTGACATTCCTGGTGGAGACCGGAGGGGATGGCAGGTTTGGCATGTCTGTGCACATCAGGCTGGTTTCTCTCGACCTGTCATAGCAGTTTTCACTCCTCGAGCCTTATTTAATTCTACACACACAACTACGAGAAAGTTGCTTAGGCTTTATGCTGAGGTTCCATTTACCAACAGTTTATAAAATGTGTTAATAAATGATTAAAAGAAGTTTGAAAAAATGGCTCATTGATTGTTAAAAGAGTCCAACAGGTCAACAAGTTGCATATAACCAGCTATAACATCATCTACGGATGTGCTTGTGACCCCTCTGTATGAGGCAGGATGGCCCAGTGTGGGCTGGGTGTGATTCGAGAAGCCCATGTTCAGATCCCTACTCAGGCACAAATTTCACAGGGGACTTTGGGCAAGTCACTGACCCTCTATGCCCTCAGATCTGCAGAACGGGGACAATAGCACTTCACAACCTCATGGGAGCACTGTGAGGATAAACATAATAAGTTGTGAGATGCTCCAATAGGACTGGGATGGGGACCAGCTAAGTGCCTTAAAGAGAATATCTGTCCCTTGTCAGCTCTGCAAGTCTTTTTGTTGTGTTTGCACAATGCCTGGCACAATGGAGTCTATAATCAGGGATCCTAGGAGCTACCGCAATACAAATAATAAATAAATAACACTATGTATGTGACATGTTAGTCACACACACACACACGAGTCACTTACTAACCCTCTGTAAGCCATTCGCACACAGAAGTGTGACCAGAATGCCCATCTCCATGGTGGGGCAAGGGGTTTCACTTGGCCACGGTCTCCTCTCCTCTTACCCTCTGCAGTGGCCTTCCTGGTGCTCAGCACGGGCAGGGCCTCCCTGGTGTGCGTCTTCTTGTGTGTGGTGAGGCTGGAACGGAGGCTGAAGTGCCGCTGACACTGGGGTCAGGCGAAAGGGCTTCTCGCTGGTGTGGATGAGCTGGTGCTGGAAGCAGTTGGAGAGCTGGCTGAAGCTCTTGGAGCACCGGCTGCAGCTGTGGGGCATCTTCCCTGTGTGGGTCCTCTGGGGCATCGTCAGCTCCTACATCTGCAGGAAGTGTTTCCCGCACTCGAATGGCTTCCTCCAAAAGTGGAGGGTCCTGTGACACTTCAGGTGGATCTTCTCCTTGTAGCTCTTCTTACACATGCCTCTCTCCCGACCTGGCCCTGTGCTACATAAATTGAACTACAATAATTAATTGCTAGCAAATTTGCATACCCTAGACACTCAAAAAGCTGATTTTCGTGGTGCTGATTCAATTGGTTTTGACTGAAAGACATTTATAAGGTGGTTATTTTTGTCTGGACTGATCAGGACTACAGATGTTTGGTGTTGCCTGGACAGGTCATCCTGACATCAAGAGGGTTGCATAAGGCAATCATGCTGTACGGAAAGATAGCAAGAAACACATCTGCTGACTGTGGGGTTTCATGTCTCTTCTTTTGAAGCATGTGTTGCAGATCACTGTTAGAGATGAGATTGTGGACTAGACGGACCATAGTTCTGATCCAGTCTGGTGATTCCTATATGTCTAGTCTAGGAGATAAAGTGAGGATCCATGAACTGGATCCACATGGAGAAGGCTAAATCAAAAAAGAGTACCTAGATTGGACCAGACTTTCTGGGACCAGACCCACCAGGTAAGCCTATTTAATGTTCCAGTTTGATCTTTGTGGGTTAGAGGTCTGTGTATCAAAGATGATTCACTTAGACACTGAGCGTGCTCACAATACAGCTGTGTTCTCCTAAAATGCGGGCCTTAAAGACACGTGTTTCACTGTCAGTCACTCAGTGTATCTGTGTACTGCAGAAGAACATCAAGGTGAAGTTTACTGCTCTGGGTGGAGAGGGAGGTGATAGGTTCCAACTCCTCTTTGACAACTATAGGAATCATGCAGACAGAGTCAGAAAACAGTCTTGCCTCTCCCTGGTGGTGTGCTAGCAGAGCCCTGTTTTGGGAGACATCCATCCAGGACAGACTGAGAGTAGTGTGGAAATGAAGGCAGTTCAAGGGACGCAGTCTAGCCATCTAGGCTCCAGGTGCAGGTAGCAGCGGGAGCGGGGAAAGGAAAGTTACTACCCACAGGAGTTGAGGCATTTCCTACCCTAAAGACTCCATTAGAGAGCTCGCTCCCTACACAGAAGAGCGTGCATGAAAAATGCCAAACTGCTTGGCTGGTTGGTTGGTTGGCTGGGATTTTTTTCCCAATATTCCAAAGTCTTCCAGTTTTTTAAAACACGTGTTTTGAATGTCCCCCTCCCCTGTCTTCTCTCTCCTCTCACCACCCTTTTCCCTGGTGCTGCTGCCAAGCATAAAAAAAACGGAAAAGAATTCAGCTTTTTTTCATGGAAAAGACTGAACATTTCTAAACAAATATTTCCACTGAGCTCTCTTCCCACCTGAGAGCTGGCACAGGGATAGGCAGAGGCGGCGGGGGGCTAACTGGAAGAATGGTGTGCTCACCAACTGACAAAAAACACTGCAAGGAGAGGCAGTCAGGAGAGCTGCTCAGGAAGAGTTGCTGGTCTTCAGCTCTTAGCTAAGCAGCTTTGGAGAAGGAGTGGATTATCATGACTCACCAAAGGAGGGGATTTTTGGTCTTTCTTCTTCCAGCGAGTCCTGCTGATGCTTGGCCCATGGTGCACCCACCTGCTCCATTTGGGATAAAATGTTTCGTTTGGTCCTTGCATAGCCTGTTTAATGGGGAAAAAATCAGGCTACGTTGTGTTGCCACATTGCTACTGCTGCCAGCGTCCCATCCTTGCACCTTCCCCATCTCTCTCTAGCCTGCCATCTCCATGGTTGTCTTATCCATGCTCCTTTAATCCTCATGCCCTGTAGTGGGGTGGTCACCTGCTCCAGCCTAAAAGGGCTTAAAACAGCCCAGGAGAGCGTTGTGGCTGGGAGCACGCAGTTTCCAGGCTGATGAGGTGAAGCAGGCTCAGCTGTAGCCATGCCCCAACCAGGGCTCAGCTGGCCCTTATAAGAGGGCAGTGGGCCAGGAACAAACAGTCTCCTCTAGCTGTGGAGGGAGACGGTCCTGGCTGCTGAAGAGCTTGAGAAAGTACCTGGAGTGGAGCAGGGCTGGGGGAAGGCCAGAGGAGCTGGGGAGCTCCGGCCTGGAAACCCCCAAGGCTGCCAGCCCAGTGGAAGGCCAAAAGGGGTACTAGCGTTGCAGGGGGCAGCCCACAGATAGTCAGAGGCAGCAGGCTCAAACCCCCCTTGCCTGCGATGATTGCCTTTTACACTGCAGTCTGCCCCAGTGTATGGGGGCTTAATGGTGACTGGCAGTAGCCCAAAGACTGAGGCAAGGCAGGGATAGGGGGTTGGGATTTCCGGGGAGGAGAGACCTTGAGATCTGTGGGGGTACTGCCAGGAGGCAGTACCCCAGGGAAAGGACCATTCTTATGTTGAGGTCAGAGAAACTAACCCAGTAAACTCTCCATCAAGCCCATAACTTCTGTCTGAGCTCTAGCATACCTCCTAGAAAGACACCCAGTATTGACTGGAAGACTTCAAATGATGGAAAATCCACCATTTTGTTGCTCGCAATGGTTAATTACCCTCCCTGTTAAAAACATGCACCTTATTTCTCAGTCAATATGAAAGAAGCCTGGACATCTCTCCAATCACCTGCCTTAGAGCAACACTCCATGATTTTCTCTTTTCTGCTGCTGCTGATCCTCAGTGGCGTCACAGCATCTAGAAAACACCCTGGGCATCTCAGAGCCCACACAATACCCAGGAAAAGGAGGAGGGTTGGGTTTTACCCAGCAAGGTTAGGAGACCGTAATTCTCCTCCATCAATCATGTCCTGATACAGCTTCTTCTGCCCCTGCTCTAAGACAGCCCTTTCCTCCCAAGAGAAATAGACCCAACATCTTTGAATATCACCGGGACCTGGAACCACAGGAGTTACATACTCTCAGCCTTCCACTTCCATCCGACCCTCTTTCGTCCCAGTCCATCAGAGGATGTGTTTTCTCCATGAACAATTAACAGGCATGTGCCACTCTCTCTGTAAGGCCAGAGTCCTTCCCAGAAGACCAGGGACCTCGTCCTCTGCTTGGTATGTTGGACAAAAGCCTTGAGGTGCAGGAGGCCCTGCCTCAGAGAGACAAGCACTAGTATTTGGGAGGGCTAAAGCCAAGTCCCCTAAATCAAAGGGGAAAGCGTTGGTTTCCCAGCTCCAAGAATGACCCCACAGAAGACTCCGGCAAACCTGAGAGGATGAAGGACACTGGAAACATGCTGGGGTGGAGCCAACTGAAGATTCGATCCAGCCCCACTCGTCAGGCAACTAGAGCAGTCGCAGCTTTGCTGACAGCTGGCATGACAGTCACTCCCCAACCAGGCCACTCAAAAACAACACACAAGGCTCTCCCTGCAAATATCGTACCTGAGCAGGAGCTGCCCCAGCTGTTCCCAGGTGTGGCCCAGCCGTGATGAGGCAGGGAGTCAGGAATCCCGAATTCTCTCTTCTCCCCCACGTTTCATTCACGCTTCTCCGCTGAGGTCGACTTGGCAGGCCAAGAAGGAGGGGGAGAAATGAGACAGCGCCAGCTCCAGGAGACTCTGGTGAGAGACACCCGAAATGATGCTCGAGTGACAGGTGTGAGCTCTCACCCCCAGCCATCATAGCAGCCGGGCTGAGCCATCTCCCTTCACCCCTGCTCATGGTCCTCACCTCCATTCTGACCCCGCCCACCTGCTGGGGCTGCCCCAGGAGGAAGCATGGCGAGAGATGGATGCTCCACTGAAAGCAAGAGACCGCTGAGCAGAGAGTGGAACGAGAAAGGAGGGGCAAGCCGGTGCGCAGCGGGACTGGGGAGAGGGAAGCGCTGAGGGAGGGGTCTGTAGCAGGAGCAGACGGGGGTGCCAGCAAAGGCTTGCAAAGCGGAGAAGGGGGGCGAGTTGGGGAGACGTGGGGCAGGAGTCGCCGTCACGGCTGCCACCCCCGTTGTCTCCCAGCACCCACAAGAACCTTCCTCGTTCCACCCAGAGCAGGCCGGACAGAGAGAACTGATGACACTGCCACCTTCACTGGCTTCCCCTGAGTGGACCCCATTTCAATCTCCTCCCCCCATGATACCCACAAACTCTGTCCCACAGCATACGCGCCGCGAGTTAAAGCGGGGGAGGTTGGTTTTGAAATACAGAATGAATCTTTCTAAGTGATCTCTACCCCTGGGTCCAGAGCGGCACCGCTCCAGGATTTCCCAGGATCAACCCTTTATGGAGGCAGCTGTTCTGGGAAATCGGGCGGGCACTCAGTACATGCTGCAGCGGGGCCGGCCTTAAGGGAAATGGTGCCCTGGGCAAACTTGTATTTTGGTACCTCTGGCCCCCATTGCCCGTGGCCCCCATGGGGGAGGCTCCCCTGTGGAGATGGCATGTCGCCATTGCCCCAGGCCCCATGGGCTCCCTCCCATTTGCCAAAAAGCGGTGCCCAAAATGTCTGGGATGCTCGCTCCACCCCACCTAGATGGTCACTTTGGCTGCTGTGGGATCCCCCGTTTCTCTGTTACTGGGGCAAGAAGAATGAAGTGTTATTATCCTGATTATGTGAATCAAGGGCAGAGAAACTGTACTTGGCCTTTCTTTAAATGACGGAAGGACTCGCCATCAATGAAGTAGCACTTGCTAGGCAAGGGACACGGGTTCCAAAACCCAGTGAACTAAGAGAGGCTAGGGATAGACATTTGTATCTTGTGGTCAGGGGCTCCTTTTGAGGGCCTTAAATGCTGATTGCACTCCTTTCTCTTTCCACTGTGTAATAGCAGAGCTAATTTTGAGTCCATTGGGAGTCTGGTTACAGATTGCAGAGCTGAATTCACTTTGGGCCAATGGTGCATCAGCACTGAGGCTCCCCTACTATGAGCTGAAATCATTGAGTACTGTGTTAAGTAGTAGAGGGACCTGAAGATGTATTGGTGAGCAGCTACCAGAGCCAGGTGACTCACAGGATGGCTACCAGAGAGGAGCAGCTGGCAGAGAGGCACGGCTTGTGGTGAAGGCTGCAGCAGAACCCCATGCAGAGGCAGGGCAGTTGGCCATCGGAGCACGTAACATGCCCTTTACACACCTCCCCCATTTCCACACGGGCTTGTGGGGGTGGGGGAAACTCTACAGATGAACATTTGAACTCTGGGGTTGCACTGACCAGGGAGAGAGACCTTGGGGCTGTTGGACTTTTGAGACTTTGGGTTGCTGGACTCAAGAATCCAAAGGAAAAGACATGACCCAATTTGCTTGGGGTGGGTTTTTTGCTCATGTTTGTGTTATGAATCGTGTTTGTGGTGTTTCCCCAACATAATGCCACATTGTTCCTCTCTGTTATTAAAAGGCTTTTGCTACACTCAGACTCTGTGCTTGCGAGAGAGGAAGTATTGTCTCTTAAAGATGCCCGGGAGGGGGTGGTGTATATTTGTCCCAGGTCACTGGGTGGGGGCTTGAGATGGTTTTGCATTGTATTATTGGAACGGAACCCCTAGATACTGAACCCAGCCCTTGTTGCTGTCAATCTGATGGACAGAAGGGTTACATAAGAGATTCTCACTCCACTTTTGCAGACACCAGAAGTTAGGCTAACAATCCAAACTTAGGGCACTCAGCTGAAGCCTGAACTTTGAAATTCGGCTGGAGGAGGATCATATTCATCCATGACTGTCATATGTTGAGAACCACTGGTCTAACCTGTTTTTAAAAGCCTTGAGAGATGGAGATTCCACAATCTCCCTAGGTAACTTGTTCCAGTGCTTAATTAACTACCCAGACAGCTACAGTTTTTTTCCTAATGTCTAACCTATATCTCCCTTGCTGCAATTTAAGTCCATTACTTCTTGTCCTGCCTTCGGGGAATAAGAAGAGCAATTTATCCCCCTTCTCTTTCAAACAATCTTTTAAGTACTTGAAGACTGTCATGGTGGTCCTGACACCTCCCTCTTCCCAGACTTCTCTTCTCCAGACTGAGCAATGCCAGTTGTTTCAATATTTCCTCATAGGGCGTGTTTTCTAGACCCTTCATCATTTTTGTTGCTCTTCTCTGGACTTCCTCCAGTTTGTCCACATCTTTCTGAAAGTGTGGTACACAATATTCCAGTAGATGCCTTATCAGTGCTGAGCAGCGTGTGAAAAAATAACAAAGAGCTCTTATAACAGACACTGATAACATGGGGAAAAAATACAGCACGTTCTCTGGTAGTAAAGAAATGGAAGAGAAAACAAGTGAAGAAAGAGAAAAAAGATTAACAAAAGTGAGAGAGAGGTAGAAAGTTGCACTGGTAAAAGAGAATGTTAATTGCTGCTATGGTGCAATTAAACAGGTACACTATGTGCTTTATTATACCTTTGGAATGCATCATCAGATTTCCCTGCAATGTGATACTCTAGGACCTCCTTAGGACTCCTAGCCAGTTAATATTTTCTATGATGATGAAAAGCTATTGCCTGCCATTGATTATACTTGATAGCTGGTCCCTTGGCCACAGGCACAACACAGGTGTGTCCTGATGAGGATAAAGTACACTTAGGTCATGCACTTTAGATGAGACTAAACACGTTGTGTTCTTTAATAATATGAATCATCCAAGATTCTAGCCTAGCTCCAGGACATTCCTGAAACACAGTTCAGTTTCCTTTATGCTGTCGAGGCGGAATCACATTTTACCCAGTCAGGGGAAGTATTGCGTTGTTATTCGTTCCCCTGCCATAGTAGGAATTACAGCATAAAAAGAGCTTTCGCTCAATTACTCTCATAGTGTTTGTCACTCACATTTGAAAGCAACACTCAGGGCTTGCCTACACAGTGAGTTGGTGCCTGGCAAGCCAGACATCTGTGGGGCACTAACTAGCCGTGTGGCCTCTGCTACTATGCACTAAAAGTTTTGCAGTCAAAGCACACTGTGGAACATTTAGTCCATGGTAGCAGGGACCACATGGCCAGTCAGTGTGTGGCAGGCTGGTGTCTTGTAGATTCAGTGGATCTAGTTACAAAAAGAAGTAGATAAATTCCTGGAGGACAGGTCCACCAGTGCCTATTAGCCAAGGTGCGCAGGGACGGTGTCTCTGGCCTCCATTTGTCAGAAGCTGGGAATGGGTGACAGATCACTTGATGATTATCTGTTCTGTTCATTCCCTCTGGGGCACCTGGTATTGTCCGCTGTTGGGAGACAGGATACTGGGCTAGATGGGTTGTGGTCTGACCTAGTATGACCATTCTTATGGTCACACTTTGGCTTGCTGTACAGTAACATCTCCTGTAGATAAGGCCTCGAGAGCAGAACTCATGAGACATGAGAGGGTCAGTGGGAGGCTGCAGATAGAAACATACATGACTTAAAAGCATCCCGTTGTGCCTTTCTAACTTGTAATTTTGCTACTGTTCCGTCATCTTCCCTCTCTTGTCATTTACTCAAGTGAGCCCTGATTCAACAGAGCACCTAAGCATGTGAAGCATTTAAGTGAAGGCTTAAATCCCTTCACTTAGTTAATTACTTGCTTAACAGCTTTGTTAAATCACAGCCCAGGTAACAAACAAGAGGAGGGGAGGGGGATGGGGTGCTGGTGATAACAGTAATAAGATTACAAGCTCACCTATGGCCAGCTATGGGCACAGCTTGATGATTCTGAATTGTAAGTCTTTCTAAACACAAGTCAAGCTCTGCCTCCACCAACTCGCTCATTCCTTTCTGAAGTTTTCTGCTTATTGCCTGTAGATGATTAGTGATTCTTCTCTTAATAGGTGTTTATTATTTTACAAGGAATAAAAGTTAACCTTACTAAACATGAACGGTCAGGAACACTCTTCTTACCTCTTTGGACGCCTCATACCACATTTCCTTTTGTCCAGTTTTCTGTTACCTCCCCAGAACATCATAACTTCTTAAAACCAATTGTCAATTGTTCACTAAGCTTTCTAGTTCATTCCTTTAACAGCCTAGGACACAAAATGAAAATTTTTCTTTGAGTACAAAGAAGTAAGAAGACCGATTCTGATCATACATGTCCAGTAAGCTTCCCTTCTATTACCAGTAAAACCATGGGGAAATATTAAATCAGAGCCCAAATAAGTAACACAGGAGCTGAGGGGAGTTGGGTGAAAATTTACCTGTCATCTGGACTGACTGATTTGTGTATGTTCAAATTTTCCAATTTTTTAATCAAGAGCTACTTTAAAAAGCTTGTCGTTCGTTGCTTCCTAATTGTACAGACTTTTACTCCTGAGCCTAGATTTAGAAAAGGAGCAGAATATCTCACTTATGTTTGATTCCTCCTTAATTTTATTCCCTTCCTAATTTATTATTGGAACTACTTTTTTAGGAGTAAAATTTTCAAAAGCAGCTAAGTTTTTGAAAATACCTTTACAAATCTGTCCCTAGGTCACTAATTCATTAAAAATGGGACTTACGCTTTTTTGAAAACTTTACATTCACTACTTTTTGCTCTGATATATTTGTAAAAGCCCCTTTCCTGCTCACATACGTGGAGCAGCCAAGTTAAACCAGCCAGACCTCTGGATTGTTCCATTTTCTCATCAAGCAGAGTATTGGGAGGAGAGAAAATAAGTCCTAGGAAAATGCCACTATGTCAAATTGCAAGATTCATTCCCAATACAATCTCTGCTTTAAGAATAATAATTCCTGGAACCTGTCGTGAAAATTAACCACACATTGTGATTTTGAATCAGATAGCCTGAGGCTCTTTTATTAAAGTGTAGTGTAAAAGATACAAGCGTATATGCAGGGAGGTGACAGGCAAGTGACAAACTTGGAGCTGCCCCCGCCCCCCCCCCCCCCACGAACAAAAATCACACAAGCCTTTTCTATGTTTCAGGTAACAGTAAAGCACGTGCACATCCTCTTAAGCAAGTTTCATTAATAATGCTTTATTAGGAGTGTAATAAGCTAATAAACATGTTTTCCAAAATGCAGGGGGTTTTACAGGCAATGTCTATCTAAGGTCACTTGTCGCAATCTTGTCGTTAGCAGTTACAATCTTGCAAATCTAAAGGGCAAGCGTAGCAGTTACACTTTGCAGATTTGGATTGCTTATACTCAAAAGCTCGAAAAGCCCCTTGCCCCTCTTCTCCCTCCCCTGATCCCATGTCACGCACACATTTAGCCTAGCTAAAAGGTCAACTGGCTTGGCTAAGTTTAGGCCCAGTTAGTTTTGTTCCGTTAGACCTAAATAGGCTGACAGCATTATTTTCATAAAAATAAAATTAGTAAAGTACAGCAGGATTATAGTCAAGACAATTTTAAATTAATTCCCAGAATCATTGTTCCAAACCCCTGTATAAAGAATGTATTTGTCCAATGACCATTCAATATATTTCTAAATGCACAGTCAGACATTTCTGATTTACAGGAAGAAGAGTGGAAGAAAGAAAAACCCATAAATCCATGCTAAGGAAACTCTCCCTGTTCCTATTTTCCTTCAGGAAATTCACTACCACTCTTGTTGTCTTTACATGTCAGCCGGCATTCACTTACACCGCATCTTACAATTCTGTAACAGGAGATGGGGGAAATTCTGCGGTGAGTCTGACAGTTCCAAGGTCAGAGCATCATGTTGATTAAACAGTAAGGTTCTGAGCAGTGCGGTGTTGCCAAATAAAGAGAAGGGTCATAACACCCATCTAACAGGCTCTGACAGGTGTGGAAGATCTTTACATGGACCAATTGTTCATAGTCACTTTTACTATAATTCAGCTTGACAAATCAATCCCCCCAATGAATTATGGAGCCAGTACACAACAGGGCAGCAGCAGAAGGAGATAAGGTTTTGAAATTAAATTCGTAGACGATATTTAAACTGGACATCGTGAGTGGGCTGCATCGAACCTAATCCCCATCGGCTCACGTCTATCGGAGGGATCTCCTCTTTCTCGTCAACTAGCTCCAAGTCATAGTAAGACAACATCAGGAACACAAACAGTTTTAGTTCATTGACAGCAAAGAACCGTCCAGGACAGATTGAGGCTCCTGCCCCCCAGGGCATGTTAAAGTATTTCAGCTTTTTCCCATTCTTGTAGAAATCTTTTTTGGTGCCATCTTGGTTCAGGAACCGGTTGTATTTGAAGGTGTGAGGCTCAGGATGGACTTCGGGGTCCATCTGCACTGCCACGTAGGGAAACATGGCTACCCTGTCCCCTTTGCGGAGGGCGTATTCCTGGCCATTGGCCATCTTGAGGTTCTGGTCCTCAACCACTGCTCTGAACAGAATGGGAGCTGCTGTCAGGCGCAGGGTCTCCTCTACTGCACTGTCCAGGACAGGGGTTTTCATTAACATGTCTCTGGTGATGTTAACCACAGGGCTGCCTGGCTTCACTTCCTGACCAGCCTCTCCTAAAACCTTGTGCACTTCTTCCCTCACAGCCCGCATTGCTTCAGGATGCTTCATGAGATACAAGAGAAGCCAGAAGGCGCTCGGGCCCGTGTTGCCTTGAGCCGCGAAGAGAACCACAAACATGAACCGATCCCGCATGTACTCAGGCACCCCAAGCTCTGCCAGGAATTGTTCTTGGTCGCTTATCCACCCGCTGATGTTATCCTTCTCACGGATCTTCTTCACAGAAAGCACCTTCCAGAAGAGCCTCTTCAGCCTATCTGCTTCCATTTTGCCTTTGGGGGGCAGCATGGCGTAGGCCAAGCCGGGGAAGAGGTGATCATACTTCCAGAACTCATCAAACAGCTCTTCAGACTGGATGATATCACGCTCCTTGGCTTTCTCCTCACTCTGTGTCCCTGTGCCTGGCTCGTTTCCAAACAAAGCCAGGTAGCTAGCTCTGAAGACAATGTTGTAGCTGTAGTGGAAGAGCCCATCCTGCTGCCAGGGTCTCTCTTCTCCTGAGTCCTTGTGGTGAAACATGAGGGTCTGCAAATTATCCATCATGGCCTGAGTCATAACCACTAGCCCATCTCCCATGAGGTGTTTTGTACTTGATGTCTGAATAATCTTGTGGTCACTTTTACAGGGATGATACCCAAAAGCCCTGGTGATTAATTCTCCTGCCAACGTCCCAAAGTCGAATTTGGCTCTTGATGCCTTCAATATGGCTCCGAAAGAGAGGGGATCCATTACAAAGGTGAAGTAGTAGCCTCCAATCAGCACTGTGAAAATGTCCCCATGTCTCATCTGCATCTTTTTCAGGAACTCTGCGCTGTTCTTACTGAAATCCAGTGCGTACCCCAGCCACGGAATGTGCCCTTTATCCAGTGGAGGCTCCGTGGGTCTCCTCCTTCGAAACGCTCCCAGAAGATAGAGCCCACCAAGAATTGAGGCTAACAGCGCACAGAGAACTGCCACCCAGAAATCCATTGCTAGAGAGCTGTGCACTGGAGCAGGGATTCCAGACAGACTGAGGAGAAAGGCTACAATGCTGTGTTTATAAACCCCTTCCTGCAGATCACTGATCACATATTGACTCATTCTCTGTAATGAAGATTAACCCTTCTGCTGACGAATGCTGAGCACTTCAGTTTTTATCCATGTCTCATTTACTAAAAGATCCACAATCTTTTACGGCAAGCATGGGTGATGTGTATTGGAGGCTGGGGGGAGTCTGAGCCTCCCCAAACCTCGCACTGCCAGGGGCAGGACAGTGAGGGATTTGGGGCTCCCAGATAAATCTCCCCTCACCACAGTCCTGAGGCCATGGCAGGAGCACAGAGATTTTCTGGTCTTGGCGCTTCAGCTTCGGGAGAGGGGAGGAGCAAGTAGGGGACAGGTTCTGGGGGAGAGGCAGAGTGGGTGCAAAATGGGGGTGGAGCCAATGGGGAAGGGGTGGAACGGGGGAAGGGCTTCTGACTTGCAGCTCCAGCCAGGGCCAAGAGCTCTGCCTTGGTCTCAACCAAGGCTGAGAGCTTGACCCCAGCTGGATCCAAGCTCTCAACCCCTTTCCCGCCCTCCCACTCCCAAGTGCTCCCAACCAAGCTCTCAGTCTCCCTCCCCCTCCCACCCCGCTCTAGCTAGGTCCTCAAGAGGGAGAGGTCAAACCCTCAACCCCCTCCCCCATAGCTTCCACTGAGCTCTCAGACCCGCCCTCTGCTCGGCCAGGGTCATCGTGGCGGGGGCTGAAAGCAGCAATCGGGGCATGGCCTTGGCTGGAGGAGTGAGGCATGGGGCTCACCTATGCAAGGGGAAACTTCACTTGCCGCCCCTGAAGCCGAAGAAGGACTATTATAGGTCATCTGGATAATCTGCTCTATGGAGTCAGGCACAAGTTTTTGGGCTCAATACAGGTCAGGTGACCAGATGTCCCATTTTTAAAGAGACAGTCTCATTTTTTGGTTCCAGCAAGTTCCTGCTTGTTCTGGACCTGCCCCTGTCACCTTCCCGAGGGAAAAGGGACCTGCTTAATCTGGGACTGTCCCGCCCTTCGATCGCTCTCCTGTAGCCCTCGGGCCTAGGTCCTGGGCTCTTCCTACTCCTGCTGCTCCAGCTACTCCCCTGGCTGTCCCCCCGCACACATCTTCTCTGCTACTTGCTGGCTGGCTCCTGAACCCCCCAATCCTTGGTTGCTGCTGCTCTTGCTGCAGCCTTTGAGGGTGGGGAGTGACTGGCCTGCTCCCCAGTGGAGGGGAGTGAAGGAGCCGGGCCCCAGCCCTGGATATTGTTGCAGCTGTGGACTCCAGCACCACTACTGCATCTGAGGGGTCTTTCCTGCCTGGCCACCAGAGCTGCTGCTGTTGCTGTATTTGTCCGGGGGAGCTGCTGGAGCCTGGAGGAGGAGGAAGACTAAGAGGACCGTGGGCTGCTGCGGGAGCTCACAGAGACTCTGGAGACCACTGTGGGGGGAGCCATCAAGGACTGAGTAAGTTTCCAACTGTGCTCTAGAGGTGGGGGTCCTGACTGTGTTTGTAGGGACACAGGGGGTGTGGTGTGGAGCCTGGTCCATCTGTGTCCCCCACAACCACCACCAGTGCTGCCCCCTCCACCACCCCCACTGGCTGCTCACCATCTGCTTTGATTCCTGCCTCTGGGACTCAGCCGCTCGCTTGGCCTGCCACGCCCTCTTTCCACCTTTCGGGCCTAAAGCAGCCGCCAGCATAAACTGACTTTGTGCAAGGGCACGTGGCCCCTGCTTTTTGGACTACCCCCCCCCCCCCCCCCCTCTTGCAGCCTCCCTCTCTCCAATTGCAGCCTTTTGCCCCCCACCAGCTTTTTTTGCCCAAGCCCCTTGCTAGCCCAGTCTGTTTCCCTGTCCCACCCTTTTCCCTCAGCAGCTTGGGTTTTTTGCCATGCCCCAGCCCTGAAGCTAGCTCCTTGGTTTCCCTGCCCTACCCCCAGCTGTGTTGTTTCCCTCCCTCTGCGCCCCCCTTGCCCTGATTAGCCCCTCTCCTTGTGCGTCCATGTGCTTGTGCCCCTCCCCTGTTTGAGTTTTGACCCTGTTCACTGCACCCCCCCCCAATGTTGTTGTATCGCCCTTTCCCCTAGTGCATATAGAGGAGCAGGAATTCCATCCTGAGTTGGTAACTGATCCCCCACACAAGTCCTTAATAGCCCCCACACCGACCCACTCAACCCTCCCCTTCAGTACCACTCTCCGCCCCTGCCTGCAGGATAATGAGGAGGAATGGTCGGCCTGTTACCCCTTTTCCCTCCTCTTTCTGGTGTGTTAACCCTCCTTCCCCATCCTCCCTGCTCATTATGGCAAGAGACACGTCGGGTGGGACCCCTTGGGAAGTTCCCACTGCCCCTCCCCCACCAGCTCCCCGTCACCCTCCTTAGCTCCTACCTCAGCCGCCACTGCTGAACCACCTGCTATCACCCCTGAAGGGGCACCAGCAGTGGTGAGCAATGGGGTGAGCTCCACTGCTGCCACATCTCCTGCCCCTCCAATTCTGGGAGACCCTGCCAGCCAGAAGGAAGGGCGAGGGCAAGAAGGGCAAGGGGCACACAAAAAGACAAGCCCCTGCCATGGAGGGCCTGGTCTAACTGCCGGGGGTCCACCACCGGCTGTGGCATCCCTCCTGACTCCTCCCTCCACCAGCTCTGTGGGTGCCCCTCTCCCAGCCCCCAGGGCATACGCCCAGGTGGGGGCGGCCCCCCTGCCTGCTGCTATGTCATCTCTCCTGGCCACCATCCGTTACCATCACTAGCGGCCAGGGTCCCTTCCCCACCCTGACCAGGAAGCACGGCCTCCATTGCCTCCTGGTGCCCGCCTCGCCCCACATTGAGACCTACGCACAGGCATTGGTGAGGGTGGTGGGGCCCACAGCCGTTGTGGCGGCCTCTAAAATGTATGGCAAGGTCGTCTTCTTCCTGGCCTCATAGGCTGCTGCCCAGGAGGTGGTGGAGAAGGGTCTGGCAATGGGAGAGGGGCATGTTCTTCCCCCTGGAGCCGCTGGAGGACCTGGGCGTCCATGTAGTCCTGATCTCCGTCTCTCTCTTCCTCCCCTCTGCCGCCCTGTTACCTGCCCTCTCCACCCTGGGGGAACCCCTGTCTGTTGTCAGCCCTCTCCCATTGGACTGCAAGGACCTTGCCCTGCGTCATGTCCTCTTGTTCCGCAAGCAGGTGCAGCTTCAACTCCCTCTGGCAGCACGTGGTGGAGAGGCGCTCGAGGGGTCCTTCTTGGTCCCCTACCAGGGGGCCCGTTACTGGGTGCATTATTCCTCATGGGAGGCCCAGTGCTACCTCTGCCGGGCTATGTGGCACATCCAGAGAGACTGCCCCTTGGCTTGGCAAGGAGAAGCATCCAGGACCCCTGAGCTCCATCATCGCTGGCACTTCTCATTGACAGGTGCCTGGAGCCGCCCTTCTTCTTGACCCTCCACTGCTCCCACTCAGGTCCTAGGGGTATCTTCCCCAGTGCGCCAAGACAAGTGGAAGAGCCCCGCCTCCGCTGCTTGCAGTGTGGTGGGGCCTGTGGAGGAGGGTGTGGCAGGGATATCACCAGGTGTGGGAGAGGGCCCGCCCCAGGGGAAACCTTCCTTACCTTGTGCCACCCCGCTGTTGCCTCCCTGAGTCCCCAAGCCATTGCCCTTGCCCCCTACCGCACCCCCTGCTAGCCAGCCCTCAGATGATACCATGGATGGCTGGGCCTTAGTACAGGGGAAGCGGGGCAAGCGGAAGGCTTGAGCTCTGCTCCAGCTGTCGAATGTGGAGGCCCCCCCTGGAAGACCAGGAAGAGGAGCAATGTCACCGAGTCTTCCACCTCACCCTCGGGTGCAGTCTCAGGTGCACTCCAGCCACTAGTGCCGGCTAGAGAAGATGTGGCAGCACTGGAGAGTAGCTCCACTCCTCCTGTGGAGTCCCTCCTCGCAGAGGCCCCAATGGATCCCTCCACCCCATTGCTCCTGCGAGACCTGAGGCGAGTGTTGCTTCGGGAGCTGGTGGGGCAGACCCCGAAGCAGGTGATCTCCACTCCATTTTTGAGGAGATTGAGGCCCTTGGTTTGACCCCAGTCACCCGGGGGGAGGACGACCCTCTGCCAGCGGGCCTCTTCTCTGCATGCTCCTTGCCCCTTGTGACAGTGCTGTTTCTGGCGGGACCCAACTGAGAGTGCCAAATCAGGACCAATTGCTTCAAACAGGGCAGTTACAGCCCAAAGCTGGGGTTTCTCCACCTCTAAGGCAAACCAAACCAGCCAAACCGAAAAAACTTTGGTTTCGCCACACTGGCTAGCCACAAGTCACACAAGCAATTCACTTAAACACTCCAGTTTCCCAGTGTCACCACCAGCAGCCCCTTATTCTAGGGACAAATGGTTATGAAAACCAATACCCCAATTAAATAAAAAAGGTTCTCTCCTATCCCAAAGGATTGGGCCCCAGACCCAGATGAATATATAAATCAGATCTTACCCACAAATCACACTGTTCCCAATCCTTTAGAATCTAAAATCTAAAGGTTTATTTATAAAAGGAAAAAGTTATAGGTGAGAGTTAGAAATGGTTAAAAGAAATCAATTACATTCAGTAATAGCAAAGTTCTTGGTTCAGGTTTGTGTCAGTGGTAGAATAAACTGCAATTTCAAATTAAGTTTCTGGAGTACAAACATCCACAGCAGGGATGGGTCCTTCAGTCCTTTGTTCAAAGCTTCTGTTTGTAGCAAAAGTTTCTCCAGAGAAAGAAGCAGGAAATGAAAACTGAAGATGACTGAAGACCAGATGGAGATCAGACATCACCCTTTCATAATGTTTCCAGGTGCAGGAATTCTCTTTGTCCTTTGCTGTGGAACATTGCAGCAGAATGGAGTTTGGAGTCACATGGGCAAGTCCATGCCCCCCTTGCTAAGACACAGGATGGTCTCAACGGGTCAATTGTGTGGCTGATGGTTCTTAATGGGCCATCAAGCAAGCTAAGGAGAGCTAAAACCAAGTTGTCTGGAATGTTACTCAGCAGCGTAACATAAATTTGAGATACAGACAGTAGAACCAAAATTCATAACTTCACATACAAAAATGATACACACATACCAATAACATAATCAGCAAACCATAACCTGGTCTTAGACACCCTATATGACCCCCTTTACACCAGATTTGGGGCCACTACAGGATCTTGGTTACAACAATGATCTATATGATCCCAGATTATTTCAGTAACGTGACACCCCTGACCGCTGCTTCCGCTACCACCTCTGAAGGGCCCCTGGACTCTTCCGGCTGCAGGTGGCACCTTGCTGAAGGCCACTGAGCCTATAGAGGTGACGGCCAGTGCCACGTGGCTCGGACCTGAGTCAGTGGGGGCACCTCTCGTTGGTGCCGGGCAGCCTGCATCCTTCCCAGGTGGGGACTGCACTGCAGATTGTCCACCTCCAGATGCCGTGAACACAACACCCAGCATATAGCCTGAGCCCGGTATAATTGAGGGAACCCTTCCCCCTCCCCAGACTCCTGAGTCCAGGCAAGGGGTGCCACTCCCCAGTGGCTCGGTTACTGGGGATCACAAACCCGTTTCCACCCCCGTCCTGGTCCGTATTCCTGACCCCTGCCCTGTCCCAGATACCGATCCTGACCCATCCTGCAACTCACTCTCCAGTGATGGGGGGATTTCCACCAAATCCTCCGGGCTGTGAGGGTGCCCTTGAGGGAGGGTAAAAGGATGCATGGATGGATGGAGATGGATTGCGGATCCCGCTGCTTCTACACCCTGGGGAAATGGAGGGGGGCCAAGAAACACGTTACCTGTCTTCTGGTAGAGGACGGCACCCCCTTCACAGATCTGGCAGATATGTGCGGGAGGGCCAGGGCCTTCTATGCAGGCCTTTTCTCCCTGGATCCAACTGATCCTAATGCTTGCAGAGTGCTCTGGAACGGATCCTCAATGGTCATCATAGGCAACTTCCGCTGCATGCCCACCAATAAATCTCCGGGCATGGACAGGCTGACCATGGAGTTCTACCGCGTGTTTTGGGATGTCCTTGGCCCAGATCTTGTCACCGTCTAGGCCAAGTTCTTGGAGAGCGGTGTCCTCGTGTGCACGCCTTATTGCTGAATAAGGTGGACGTCCGCGACTTACGGAATTGGTGTCCCATCTCGCTCCTCAGCATGTACTACAACGTCGTAGCGAAGACCATCTCGCTGCAGCTGGGGTCCGTGCTGGCAGACGTGGTCCACCCAGACCAGACCTACACCGTTCTGGGCCGCACCATCTTTGATAAATTGTATCTGGTCCGGGATATCTTGGAGCTTGGGTGTAGAGATGGTCTGTCGTTCGCCCTCCTGTCCATGGACCAGGAGAAGGCATTTGACAGGGTGGACCACGGGTACCTCCTGGGCACTCTGCGGGCATTTGGCTTTGGATCCCAGTTCGTGGCCTTTCTCCAGGTGCTGTATGCCTCCACGAAGTGTCTGGTCAGGCTCAACTGGACTCTGACCGAACCGGTCAGCTTCGGGTGGGGAGTACGGCAGGGATGCCCCCTCTCAGGCCAGCTGTACACTCTGGCGATTGAGCCCTTCCTCTGTCTCCTCCGCCAGAGGTTGACAGGGTTGGTGCCATAAGAGTCCTAGCTGCGGCTGGTCCTGTCAGCGTATGCTGATGACGTACTCCTCATGGTCTGGGACCCGGCGACTTGGTGCGGGTGGAGGCTTGCCAGGGTGTCTACTCTGCAACCTCCTCTACCCGGGTAAACTGGGTCAAGAGCTCTGGCCTGGTCGGGGACGGGTGGCAGGCAAGGTCCCTCCCACCCACACTTCAGGCCATCCAGTGGAGCCACGCATCCATCTCCGCCCGAGAACTGCCATGGTTTAGAGCAGGGGTTGGCAACCTATGGCATGCATGCCAAAGGTGGCATGTGAGCCGATTTCCCCTGGCACGTAGAGGAGAGCTCAGCGCGCTGCCACTTTGGGGTTCCCCCGCTGGCACCTTGCCAGCCAGAGTCCCACCGCCTGCCCCACTCAGCTCCCACTGCTAGCTTGGGTGTAGGGAACCCAGGCTGGCAGCGGGAGCTGAGACCCCGACTGTCAGAAGCCTGCAGGGGAAACCCCAAAGCGGTGGTGGGCTAAGCGCTCAGCCTTCCCCCGCTCTGGGGTTCCCCCTGCAGGCCCCTTGCCAGCAGGGGTACCCACAGCTCCCCCACTCACCTTGTTTCCTGTCTGGAGTTCCTGCCAGATAGGGTCCAGGCCTGGGGTCTTGCTCTGCCTTACCAACTGCCAGCTCCATTCACCTCAGCTGCCGATCTGGGGGTCCAGTCCTGACCTCCTGCCAGCCGAGGGTCTGGATCTCCAGCGTTGCTCAGCCTGCTTCCCAGCCTGGAGTCCCAGCAAGCCAGCCTGGGCTCTGCTCCTGGCCTTTCATCCGTGTTCTACGACCTCCCTGCTGTGGCCCATTGACCCCAGCTTGGGCCAGAGAGGATTACAGGTGAGGCAAGAAGGGGTGCAGCTCAGCACTGCCATCTTAAAATTTCTTATATCAGACCACACCGGGTTTGACCTCATACCTGCCTTCTGTCACCATTTTTTTCCCACTGAGAGTTGAAGGGAACATTTGACAAAATGGCAGCTCCTAAGAAAGTGAAGCTAGAGGTCCGATCATTTCAGCCTGCTTGGACAGACACATTTGGATTTGACCATGCTATTTGTGCTTTCTGTTATGAAAGTGTTGTTTGTCACCCATCAAGTGTTCAACAACATTTTGAAAAGAAGCACAAGAAAACCTTTCTTGATGAAGCAGACAAGACTGAATCGATCAAAAAGGCAGTAGCAGCCTATGAGAAGCAAAGCAGTGTTTTTAAAAGCTTAAGTGTAAGTAAAAATCAAGTTACCAAAGAAAGTTACAAGATTGCACAGTGCATTGCAAAAAACGGAAAGCCGTTTACAGATGGGGAATATATAAAAAGTTTTTCTCAGCAGTTCAGAGATTTTGTTCAATGCTTTGCCAAATAAAGATACAATCATATCTAGAATAAAAGAACTACCCATCTCTGCCAGAACAGTTGAGAGACACATAAGTGAAACGGCAGAAAACATTAAGAAAAAGCAGACAACTGCATTAAAACACACAACAGTGTTTAGAGTTGCAGTTGATGAGAGTGTGGATATAAGCGATGTTCCATGTTTGGCAATTGTTGCAAGCTATGGTACTTCTGATGAAATCCAAGAGGAACTTTGTTGCCTAAAACCTCTGCATGGCACAACAAAGGGGGAAGATATACTGGAAAGTTTTGTAAACCATTTTGAAGAACAAGGAGTTGACATCAGAAAAATATTTTGTGTGACAACAGATGGTGCTCCTGCCATGGTCGGAAAACAGAAGGGATCTGTAAAGTTACTTGAAGATCAAATTGGCCGTCTGACAGTCAAATTTCACTGTTTTGTCCATCAAGAAAACCTGTGTGCTAAAATTTCTAATTCAGAGCTTATATAATGTGATGAATACAGTGGTGCAAATTGTGAATTTCCTTGTTGCTCGATCTGCTTTGATTCACTGACAATTTCAAGCACCGCTAGAAGAGATGGACAGTGCTTATGACGACATCCCACTTCACAGCAACATTCGGTGGCTAAGTCGTGGCAAGGTTTTGGTGCACTTTGTGAGCTGTTTTGATGCAATCAAGGCCTTTTTGTCAGAAAAAGAACAAAATTGCCCCAAATTGGATGATAAAATATGACTGTGTAAGCTCATGTTTCTGACATCACCACTCACCTAAATGAATTCAACCTCTGTCTCCAGGGAGCAGGGCAAACAGTTCTGGAACTTTATGAAGCCTGGAAAGCATTTGTTGTGAAACTAGCAGTTTTTTCCAGGGATATTCAAACTTCTACTTTCTGCTACTTCCAACACATAAAAGAGCTATCAACATGTTGCACTATCAATGTTAATGAGATTGGAATGTACATGGAAGAACTGGAATCAGAATTTTCTGACAGATTTCAAGATTTCCAGTGATTTGGCCCAATGCTTTCTTTTCTAATTAAACCTGAAAAAGTCAATGAAAGCAACTTAGATTTGTCTGTATTTCAGTGGATGCGTGTTGAAGATTTTGAAATGCAGCTCATTCAGTTAAAAAGCTCAGAACTGTGGACATCAAAGTTTGTGGTTCTGCAGAGTGCACTTGAAGCTACCAAGAGAGATTATGGGACCTCTATTCTGACCTTCTGGACGTCCCTGCCAGTGAAATTTAATTGTTTGAGGAAAATTGCATTTGCAATGCTTTCAGCATCACACACACCTGTGTGAACAGGTATTTTCAAACATGAAATCAGTCCTCAGTCCCTCTCGGAGCCGGTTAACAATTGACAACTCAGAAGCCTGTGTGCAGCTTAAAGTATCCAAATACGTGCCAGACACTGGAAAACTCAGCAAGGAGAATCAAGGGCAAGGATCACACTAAACTGAAAGGATCTGCATTTTAATTTAATTTTAAATAACGCTTCTGAAACATTTTGAAAACCTTGTAGATGCTATTTTATTGATGGTTATAAGGGATTTATTTCTTTTTTTTTTTGTCAGGATTGCTTCCCCACTCTGAACTCTAGGGTACAGATGTGGGGACCCGCATGAAAAAAGAAATAACCCCCCCAAGCTTATTTTACCAGCTTGGGTTAAAATGTTTTTCCCCAGAACACAACTTTTTCTGTATCTGGACCTGGTACACTGCCACCACCAAACTAGGTCTAGGGTAGTTTGGGACCCTTCTTTCCCTTTCCACTAACCCCCCAAACTTCTTCCTTCCCTGGGAAGCTTGAGAGAAAAAAAACAAACCTCGCCTGCTCCTGCGAGACGTGCCTGATCCAAAACCAGGATCTTACAAAATGAAAAACAAGCAGTCAGCTTCTTAAAAGAAAGGAATAAATCCCTTATAACCATCAATAGCACAGCATCTACCATAATCAACAAAAGGATTCAGAAACCAAACCTCCCCCCCAAGGCAACTTTTTCCCACTGTTAATATCTCTGCTAAAGCTTACAGTATCAAAAAGCACCCAGCCAACACTCACCACTAAAAACCCTCAAAGTGATAAAAAGAAGGTAAACTTACTAACTACAATACTTAATAAAATCTTATAGTTACAGTAAAAAAACATAGCTGTGTTCATCCCATAGCCAAGGTAAACAAAAAAAGACCCCCAAAAAACCTAAAACTCAAAATCCTTTGTCTCCTAAGGAATTTCTCATTGGTCAGTTGTCCACCTCTCAGGTTACCTTTAGCTTAACCCGTTACAGGTAAACACTAATTTTAGGCTACTTCACACTTATAACAGGCACGCGAAGCCTTAAATTAGAGTGTTTAATGAAGACTCGGCACTCCGCTTCTGAAAGGTTGCCGACTCCTGGGATATAAGTTACTCATAATTTATGGGGGACAATACCGCCCTGAGTTCTAATCCTGCATCTGACTTCTTTTGTGGGCTTGAATAATTCACTTATCCTCTCTACCTCAGTTTACTTATAAAATAGGGTTATATTAATATTTACTTATCAACACAGGTTTGTTAGGATTAATTAACAATATCTGTACACTGCTAAGTATGATATTAATTATTATTATTGAGGAATGTACCAATTGTACAACATAAGCCAAGTTTTCAGAGCTGTACAATTAATATTTGAAAATTTAATAATTTGGTCATCCGGCTATCCATTTTTTTGTATAGACATTTCTGCCAAACTTGCTATTTGAATTTGATAATAGTTGCAGATTACAAAAGGCTCCTTAAATTTCCTTGCTCATGTTTAGAGCTATTTTGCAGGCCTCATTCAGAAAACATACCATACCAGAGAATTAAAGTTAACTAATAAAAAAAGTCTCAAACCAAAAAGCCCAGCAAAATATGGAAACAGTGACAGCTGCAAAAATCTATACAAATACACAGTACATTTTTCCTACTCATCTGCACCATCCCTGTCTTCCTTATAAAAGGAAGGATTTACTATAATGAGATACTCAGCATGAAGTTCAACTAAAGATTATTACATATGACTAGGCAATGCACTTACATTTGTGTGTAAAATCAAAGACAACAGTTCTACTAGAGCTTTTGACCTTATATGTTAGCTACTCAGCAAGAAATTGCATTATTTTTTTGTAGAACAGAGAGGTCCACCCTTTATCCTCTAATTCTAAAACTCAGATTATGCCTTGTAAAAGTCCCAAATTAATTTCTCAGATGTTAAAAAAAAATGGTCAAGAATACTTGTATTAATCTTCAATGGTGCAATGAGACCTGCATGAGTGGACTGTTGCATTCACATGGAGACCCACTGAAGTCAATATGGTTCTGCATGGATGCCAGGGTTCTGCCCACACACAACAGTTTGCAGCTTCAGGGCTTTTGCAGAATGAATGCATATATTTATATATTGATTAGGTTCTTGTTTGGTTAACTTTTTTGCTTCCTTATTAGCACAGCCCTGGGAATAGTGTTGGTTAGTTAAAAGCTGGTTTCATCAGACCAGCACAGGGTGAATTTTATACATTATTTTAGGTATGTCACACCATTATAGTGACTTAAAAACCTGAAGGATAGAATGCTGCCATTTAACAATATTTTATACAGTATTTAGAATCTAATTATAATCAAATTACATCTATCTATCTATAGCATTTGTAATGCTCCCATCACTATAGGAACTATAGTGGCATATATGATACCTCCCCAGGCCATTACATAGTGTACATTCCCCACAAGAAGTACTCAGTAAACAAGGTGAGAAGATCTCTTTAAAGAATCATAGATGCTAGAGATGAAAAACACCTGTTAGAGCTATTAAAGAATTGAAGAAAAATTGACAGGTAAGTTCTCAGTCTCCATTTGTCAGATTGATTTTATATATATTTTTCACACGTGTACCTATTTTTAGGGAGTATTATCTAGTGATTAGTGCAGGAGACTGCAAATCAGGACTTCTAAATTCTAATCCTGACTTTGCTAATCATTTATGGTTTTCTTTTATTCACAGTTTGGATGCTTTGCAAATTGTTCCAGGGCTTGAAATAAAAAGGGAACACTCTTTTAAAGATTAACCTGTTAGTTTAATAAGTATATCAAAAAGGCAAATTGAAAGAGTTAAATATTTACCCCCTGAGTTCTGAATAACTCTGTTGTTGCATAGTCACCATATAACTTAACTGAGTACCTGATCAAGTTTGTATTAAATATCCTGTTTTTCAAGGTCATACCAGATGATTTAGTGAAATTGATTGTTGCGAGGAAACTGTCCACTCTCTAACCAGGGGGAATTTGAGAACTGAAAATGTTGGAATACATGCTGGAGCATCTTTGCAACACTCTTAAGTGCACCACCTCTCTGTTGCCTTGCCAGCGCTACTTGTTATGGGGATGAATGGTTATGAAAACCAATACCCCAGTAAAAGAAAAAAGATTCTCTTGATCCAAAGGATCAAGCCCCAGATGCAGGTCAATATACAAATCGGTTCTTACCCACAAATCATGCTGTTGCCAGTTCTTTAGAATCTAAAATCTAAAGGTTTATTCATAAAAGGAAAAAGACATAGATGACAGCTAGAATTGGCTAAATGAAATCAATTGCATACAGTAATAGCAAAGTTCTTGATTCAGGCTTGTAGCAGTGATAGAATAAACTTCAGGTTCAAATTAAGTCTCTGGAGTACATCTACAGCTGGGATGGGTCATTCAGTCCTTTGTGTAGAGCAGGGGTCAGCAACATTTCAGAAGTGGTGTCCCTAGTCTTCATTTATTCACTCTAATTTAAGGTTTCGCATCCCAGTAATACATTTTAATGTTTTTAGAAGGTCTCTTTCTATAAGTCTATAATATAGAACTAAATTATTGCTGTATGTAAAGTAAATAAGGTTTTTAAAATGTTTAAGAAGCTTCACTTAAAATTACATTAAATTGCAGAGTCTCCCGGACCGGTGGCCAGGACCCAAGTAGTGTGAGTGCCACTGAAAATCAGATTGCGTGCCACCTTTGGCCACCTGTGCCATAGGTTGCGTACCCCTGGTGTAGAGCTTCAGTTTGTAACAATGTCCCTCCAGAGGTATGAAGCAGGACTGAAGACGAGATGGAGATGAGGCATCAGCCTTTTATAATCTTTTCCAGGTGTAAGAACACTTCTTTGTTCTTACTGTGGAAAATTACACCAAAATGGAGTTTGGAGGCACATGGGCAAGTCCCTGCATACCTTGCTGAGTCACAAGGTGTGTCTGCCTTCTCTCAGTGGGTCAGTTTCCTAGCTAATGGTCCTTAACGGGCCATGAAGCAGGCTAGGCAGAGCTGATTTCACCCAAAAGCACAGCATAAGTTTGAGGGCTTGATTACACTGGCACTTTATAGCACTCCTGGCAGCTTTATAGTGCCATAACACACTACCCTTTCAGACTGGCGAGGCACCTAGAGCGCTATAAGTCCACCGTTATACTGGTCCTGGTAATTCTCCTTGCCAAAGGATTAACAGCTGTAGCGTGTTGAGTGCTCCATTTTAGCTCCAGTGTAAATGAGTAGTAACAATACATCACTTTGAGTGGTCTCTGGAAATACCCCCTAAGCTATTTAAGGCAATTAAGCCTCTTCTCCCTTTGTTTTGAACTCGGCTGGAGGAATGCGGAAATACGTTTTCAGAGCTTAGCTGTAATTCGGCAAATCAACAGTGCAAATGTTTACCTTGTGAGTGAGTGAGAAGGAGAAGAATAGCAGACTTTGCATTTCAAAGACAGTTTTCTAACACACTCTCAGCATGCCAAAAATCCACTCGCTCTCTCCCTCCACATACATACAACCTGCTTCCTCTCACCCTCCTCGTTTGAAAAGCACATTGCACCCAGCTGAATGCTGGAATAGCTGCCCATAATGCACCACTCCCTGTGCTGCTGCAAGTGCCGCAAATGTGGCCACGCCAATGCAGTTGTGGCTGTGAGTGTGGACACACTGGAGCACTATCCCTAGAGCTGTATCTGAAGGCAGGTATAACCAAAATCGCTATAAACCTATAAGTGTAACCAAGCCCTTACATACAGACAGTATAGAGCCAATATTCATAACTTTAAATTCAAGAATGATACATGCATTCAGATAGCATAATCATAACCATCAACCCATAACCTGGTCTTAGACACCTATTTTGACCCCTTTTATATAATATTTGGTGCCACGATAGGACGTTGGTTGCGACAATGGACTAAACGATCCCAGTTTATGTCAATAACGTCACAGTGACTTTAGCTCCATTTCACATCTGAATATTGAGTTGTAGACAAGGTTAAGAATAAAGGATTTTTAAAACATTCGTAGACTTCGTTTAGTTCATAATCCAGCCAATTCATACAGATCCCCATTCTTCAACTGCTTCCAAGACATGTTGTTAATGGGGTTTCTCACATGGAGCAGGTACAGAATTAGGCCTCTGAACAGAACTGCCAAGAGCGTAACAAAAGTTTTCTCATGAGATAGTAGAGCAGAGCCAAAGTGTGCTTGCATGTTGCATGAAGGTTTTTTCATTACATGACCTGATAAGGAGTTACTCTGTGCAATCAATAGAATCAGGAGATCTAGTTTCTGTTCCTAGTCCTGACACGGAATTTCTGCCTAGGCTTGGAACACTCTCTTATGTCAAACTTTAGGAACTAAGACAGGCATCTAAATGAAAATGTTCTGATTCTCAGAGTCAGTAGCAATTGTACTTGCTTAGCACCTCTGAAAAACAGGTCACTTTCACTTAGAAGCCTAACTATAGACTTGGGTACCTAATTTGGAGTACTAAAGTTTGATAATGATCACTGTATATGCTCTGTGCCTCAACTTTGCCATGTGTAAAATGGGGCTAATACTTTAGTGAAGTACCTTAGAGGCATGTGGGTAGTTTCTGAAGGTTTATTAGATTCTTTGAGATCTTCCAATAAAAGATCATATGTAAGTGAGCAAGTATTAACAGTAACAAGTTTCTTCTTGATCGGCAGGTATGAGGACAAGGACAGACAAAGATATGGGTAAAGTTGTCTGAAAACGCTAGTTCTCATACAATATGCCTCATTCATCTCCAAAACAGGCAAAATTCACATACTCAAATTCTGAATTTCACTTGCATAGAATGAAATGTAACAACAGCTTGACGGAAAAAAATGGATGACAGGTCTGACCACTAAACTGTTTGTTTACCAATTTAACTGAAACATAAATCTCCAACTCTGCCATCTTGATCTTACTAGATAGGAGAAAAAGGTTTTGATAAATAAACATTGGTAACTAGTCACTACATTTTAAAAGGTTTACAGCTGGAATTTTTCTTTAAAAGTCCTGCCTGGTACATTGGCAATAAAATTTGGTGGCTCTCTACTTAAAAATCATTCAATTAAAGGGACAATATCAATGTCTCTTACTTGTCAAGACCATGTCCCTGAACTGCTCTGTAACTACATTTATTGCTAGTTTAGCTTCTCCTAGAGTAATTAGGCTACAGCATTGTTTCCTTAAGAAAATGCAGAGCACTTTTATGAAGATGTGTAATGAATTTTAAAAAGAACCCAGGATCTGCACAACACAACTTGGCATGATTTGACACAAATGTAAATCTCTGTCTCAGAAAGGACAGACACTGAAAAGAAGGAGTGTTGCACATCAGGACAGAAGTATGCTGGCAGAGTGTGCTGTTGGAAAACCTTGCACAGTGTCTTTCTGTGTGAGGCTTGATTCAGCCTTGTGCTGTTGGTTTTTCACTCTCATGAACACCAACTTCATTCACAATTTTAAATGTAGGATATTTTCAGAGATGAGCAAATTTTGTGCTGGTGAAAAGTGTGAAAGAGGAGACTAAGGAGGGATATGATAGAGGTATATAAAATCCTGGGTAGTGTGGAGAAAGTGAATAAGGAAAAGTTATTTACTCATTACATAATATAAGAACAAGGGGCCACCAAATGAAATTAATGGGCAGCAGGTTTAAAACAAATAAAAGGAGGTTCTTCACACAGCGCACCATCAACCTGTGGAACTCCTTGCCTGAGGAGGTTGTGAAGGCTAAGACTATAAGAGGATTGAAAAGAGAACTGAATAAATTAATGGAGGTTATGTCCATCAATGGCTATTAGCCAAGCTGGGTAAGGAATGGTGTCCCTAGCCTCTGTTCGTCAGAGCGGGGTGATGGATGGCAGGACAGAGATCACTTGATCTTTACCTGTGAGATTCACTCACTCTGGGGCACCTGGCATTGGCCACTGTCGGTAGACAGGATTCTGGGCTGGATGGACCTATGGTCTTACCCAGTACGGTCTTTCTTATGTTCTCATCAGATTCTATTAATTATCATTCCAAAGTCTGTGTATTGATCAAGACTCCCAGCACTGGCTGGCCTCAGATAAGAACAGGCTGATCATTACTAAGGTCTAAAGGACCTTGTGCATTTTCAAATGAAAGGTCCTAGGTTTGATCCTCCTTGACAATATGTACATATGCGGCTATGGCTCTTTACAGTGAGATCACTCTGAATTTTGCTGCCACTAATGAGAGCTTCATCCCGCTGTGAAGATTACTGAACCCTGCTTTGTAATAATTCCAACCCATCTAATCATCCTATTATAATATTATATAAGCAACTCCAAATGGAATCCCTAAATAGCAGTAGTATGACCCACCATTGGGCTTTGCATTTCATAAAGCAGCAGAGTTATACCCAGCTTAATTCCCAATGTGTGGCATGTACTTTGGTTAATATGTTACCTTGTAGAACTCCTGAATGGCTTTGCTGAGAATAACAGACTCAGCCTGTATCCGCCCCATGAAGTACTGGATGTATTTATCACAGTCCTCCTCGTTCTTAATGAAGCACATCGTCATCAGTGTCACATTTCTGCAGCCCTGGGAAGAAGGAACTGTGGAGGTGGAGAAAGAGAGACATCTGAGAAGAAGCTGACACAGAGAAAATGGACCAAAGAAATGGCAAGAACCTCACTAGAGCTCTACACCTAAATATACATGATCCCAGTTTAATGCAGCTTGATGATCGGTGTTGTCAGAGCTGCAATTGTACACAGAAGTAAAGTTTTAAATGCCATTGGGCAGGAATTTCATCACACCTGAAATTTCGGCAGAAGATCATCCTGGCCAGCTTGAATTTAAGGAATGTTTGGAGACAAAGGAAGAGAAGTTCTCAGGGGCTCAGACTGAAGCAGGGAGTTGGAACCTGCTGTCCTTGTGCCTCAGTTTGTGTGTCTCTGAATTCCCAGGAGTGTGTGGGGGGAGATTTCCCCTCCTTTCCCTGTACCAAGAGAAGAATTTGGCCAGCATGAAGGGAAGTTGTTTTGAGAGCACCGCATCTGAGGTAAATCTCTTCTCAGTGGAGGGGGGCTGTGTCTGGGTTTGATGGCCAGGTATCTTGGCTACATTTGACAGGAACATTGTGCAAGGGGTTGAACTTTTAGCAGTTGGTCTCAATACCGACTCTGGCGCCGTCGTTTCCTCCCCTGAACTTTTTGGGTCACAACAGTTGTGTAAAATTCCAGCTGCCTGTAAAGTCATGTCGTTCACACTCAACAGGCCCCCAGCGGCACGACGACTCACCCCGCGGCACCTCCTGCTGGTCGTCTGGGAATTAGCTCTTCTCACCAGCTCCAGAGCACCCTCTTCTGGTGCCTCTCCTGCAGCTGTCCCCTGTGTCCCTCCTGGACACCGGTGTCTTTCTAGCTGGGGGTTCTGCCCAAGCAGTATCCCCGCACTCTCAGGGTCTCCCCTCCCCGGGGAATCTCAAACCCTCTAATCCCCATCTGGCCTCAGTCTGGGCTCCTGCCAGTCATCATCAAGCTCCTGCACCCTGGGGCAGACTGCAGTGTAAGAGCCAGTCATCATAGGCAAGGCGGGGTAGGACCTACTGCCACTACAGGAGGAATGTGAAGACTCTGGGATAGTAATAATACTAGTTTCTGATCCCCAGTCCTGTGTTCTTGCTCTTGTCTCCTAAAATTCTCATCCGCTCCCTTCCATTTTAGCATTTCCCACCTTCCATTTGACGCCTCATAACCACAGCAACTTTGTCACTAACACTGCAAGGTGTTAATTTATCTGTAATGTGTCCAGGTATACCTACTTGGAATGGAAGTTCGCAATAGCACTGACGTTTCTGAAGATAGTAGATTTCTGAGTGGCAACAGTTTCTGGGACATCCGGACAGCTCTCTATGTACTGGAGGTGATGGGTCTGGAGGAACTGCAGATCTTTGACAAACTCCTGAACTGCCATCTTGTCACCGCCATCTTGTTGTTTACTGTCATCATGGCCCAGTCATAACTGGATCTAACTGGTTTTTCCCTCCAGTGGCAACTACAAGGACAATTTACCTCAGACTGTTTCCCGCCTTTGCTGGGCCTGTACCGCCTTTTCCCGCCACTAGAGGCATAAAAAGACTGACGAGTGGCGCAGTCCATTCCAGCGCCAGTGCGTGTGCAGTTCCGGCCTACACAAGTGCATCGTTGAAGGACACCACCATTCCTAGAGGCAAAAGAGAAGACGACCTTACCTCTCGCCTGCTCCTGTTACTGGAGGGTTTCAGTCCGCATCTCCCTTCCCCTGAGACATCGAGGGACGCCCCAGTGTTCCTCCCCTGCGGGTCCCAATCACTCAAAGAGTTGAAGGTCCTGGGCTTCACTGCCACCCCAATCGTGCTCTCAACAGACTGAGATAACCAGGGTTTTCCTCTGCTGGGGTTTTATTTGTACTATTGCCAGGGTGATTGGTATTTTGGGCCTGATTTTTCATGCTCCTGTTTTAAAAGCTGCTGATTCACTGGTTTGTATTGTTTGTTATCTTGTTACTGTTTATTACAATAACCCCTTCCCTGATTTGTAAATTTATTCCCCAATAGACTTACCTGTTGTTTTACCCTGACCTATTGCCAGTTTTTATTTATTTGCACCAGACAGGGAAGAGGAAGGGAGGCCTGTGCACCAGTCCACCGGTGACTGACATGATAGAGGGTGGATCTGCTCTTCTGGGAAAATGGGGCTTGTTTTTATATTCTGATACCTACACTACTATACATTTAGGGTTACCTTGGCTCCCCTTTGAGGTAACAGTAGTTAAGATCCTGTGGGAACCAAATATAAGGGAAAAGAGTTCAGGAGAATTGGCAGTTTTTAAAGAGGCATTATTAAGGGCACAAGAGCAAACTACCCCAATGTATAGGAGAGAGAGGAAGTATGGTAAGATTATGGTAAGACACCACAGTGGCTTAACCAGGAGATCTTGGACATTTTTTAAAAGCAAGTTGGACAAACATCTGTCAGCCACTCATTATGGGGACAAATTCTGGTGATACTGGTTAACTGGAGTGTCTAAGGGAATTGCTTGTGTGACTTGTGGTTTAGCCAGTGGGTTAAAACCGAAGTCGTCTTTGGCTGATTTAGTTTGCCTTAGAGGTGGAGAAACCCCAGCTTTGGGTTGTAAGTGCCCTGTTTTAAGCAATTTGTCCTGAACTGGCACTCTCAGTTGGGTCCCGCCAGAAACTGCACCCTTAGATTGGGGTAGTTGGCAAGATCCACAGAACCAGGTCAATTAAGCTTTGGGTCAGAACCCCACATTATCCAAATTTGAGTTTGGGTATTGAGAGTTTGATTGGTTAAAGAGTAGTTGCAGTGAGTGAGCAAAGAGCATATGAGGGTCTTGACAAAAAAGCCCTGGAAGATTTGTGTTCAGAAAAGGGGATAAGCTTTAGAAAGAAAGCTACAAATCAAGAACTGAGGGAGCTGTTAATGGCCAGTGATAAGAGTGCAGGGGCACAGCCCTTACCTGATGCTACAGAAGCAGCAGAAGCAATGAAACTGCAAACCCTGAAAAAGAGCCTGCAGTTGGAATATGAACTAAAACTGGCAGAGATCCGAATAAGAGAGCAGCAAGCCTTGGCCCAACTGGAGAAAGAAGCAAAAGAAAGAAATGCTCAATTCAAAAGAAAAGCTGCTGAAAGAGAGGAGAGAATTCACCAGATGCAACAGGGGACTTGGCAGATGGAACAAGAGGCTGCCAGACGTTGACTCCAAGTGAAAAAAGCAAGAGAAGAACAGCAGAAATTGTATCCTCTTGAAAGTCCAGTTTATAGCAATGTTGGCAGGTTGTATAACTCTGGGCAGGTGTCTGAGTGTAACCAAATGTACCCCAACAATGCAACCTTTTATGTAAATGCTGTTACTGTGAGTTCAGTAGAGGGTGACTCCATAAAGTGTGCCAATGCTATGTATGAACCGAATTGGGAGTGGTAATGAAAAATTCATACAGTGTGTAAAAGTCAATGGAAAAAGCTGTTTAGGGCAAATTATAGCTTCTAACATCACTCTTGTTAAAGTAGATTTGGTGAAAGAGGAAGATTACTTACCAAATCAGATTGTCAATGTTGTAGTCCTCTATGAGTTTACTGTAAGTGTACCTTCGGCCAAAATCCACCTTGAATGGAATGGTACTAAACATGAAGTTTTAGCTGGTGTAAGGAAGTTATTGCCTAAGGATCTTATAACTGAGGAAAATATTAAAGCTTTTTCAGTCCAGGTAGCCCGTCACAGGAAAGGAATGATCTTAAACGTGTGTCTATTATGGGTTATGATTTGCCTGAGGTGGGGGATACTCACCTGGTGGGAAATAGCTGTCTGTGCAGAAAAGCTGTTTATCTGTGAATGAAGTTTCTGAATGTCTGTCTAATGTCTCAGAAGTGAATCTGGAATTACATAAAGCACGGAAAGAACTCATTGGTCAGGAAAATGTTTCTCTGGAGCAGATTAAAGTGGATGGTCAGGTTAAAGCCTTAACTGAGGAAGGAAAGGGTAGATTTTTGATGAGGGATGGATTGTTGGCTGGTACAGCTTGTAAAAGTGAACCTGAACAGGGTAACTGTAATTTGCTGAAAGTAGCTCAGTGAAGGGAGAAGAGCAGCAGTGTATCTGTTGGGAGTGGCAATGTGCCTGGTGAGGAAAGTTTGGATGAGCCTACGCAGCCTTGTGGGCTGATGGCTTCATCTAATCAGCAGTTTGGGAAGGCAAGGATAGCAGAAGATGAGTGTCCCTATTCTGTACCTGTTTCCTGCATGGGGAATTGTGACAGTGAAGGGAATGTGCCTGTGTCTGTCAGGGGTATTGACTTGCCTACGGAGGAAGCTACCCCAGTCTCCAAGCAGTTGTCTGTGAACAGCCGTGTGTGCTGGGACAAGGGAAGTGAGATCCCAAGCTGTGTGTCTGGTTAAGGAGAATGTGTCTCCGGCTCTTTGTCTGTGGAACAGACAGGTGACTTTCAGCCTGTGATGGCTGATAATAGTGCAGTTGTCTCAGAGTTGGTTCTGGATTCAACTAAAACCCAGGGAGGGAATGGTCCTAAGTTTGTGTCTGCTAGGGAGAATGGCACTGTAACTAGGTTGCATCCAGTTAGTGTCATGGTGAAATCCCAGAGACCAAACAATTCTGGTGCTTATATTTTGCCTGTTGTTAGTGTGTTGTTGGGAAAGGGTGTAGCAACTCTGTCTAATCAGAGTGATAGCCCAGCCATGGCACAAGGAGAGCAGAAAGATGATTTGGTTGTGTTACCTACTAACAGTTTGTTTGACTTGTAGCAAGAGGGAAAAGATTCCTAAACTTGTGTGTGGCAAAGGCAAGAAGAATGCTTCTAACCTTTTATCTAGTGAGTCTATGAGTTTTCCTGAAAGGGGATTTTGTAGAAATTCGCCTGATGGGCCAAAAGTGATCATGGATGTAAGTAAGATCCAAAAAGAGTCTGTTGTTACTCAGGAAAGTGTTCCTTTAGAGCAAGCCCTAGGTGAAAAGGGTAAGGGCAGAATTTCTGTGAGGAGTGAATTGTTGTCTAGAGAAGTTCCTGGGGAAAGGAATCCTCATGGTAATCTGTACAAGCAGTTTACTGTAGCTAAAGGGTGTAAAAGTGATTTGATCAAGGAAGTTTCGGTTCCTAACAGCCAGGAGTTTTCTGTTGTAAATGGGTCCACTGACTTTCCTTTTGAAAGATCCAGTGAGGATAGCTTTGAGAAGGTCTCAGATGGAGTGAAAGCTGTTAAGGAATTTAAGTAGCCCTATAGCCAAGTGGCTATGTTTGGCCAGCTTGTTGGGGAGACAAGGTTATTAAGAGAGGAATGTCTCCATGCTGATTCTGCAAGTGAACAGTCTGTGTCTCAGGTTTAGAGAGATGACGGGGTACCTAAGTCTGCGAAGCAGGACAGCTGTGCTGTTAATCTCTCAAGAATGCAGGGGATGGCAGGTATAGTCCCACCTCTAAACGCTTTGGATATGACTTGTAGTCACTCAGTGAACCTAACATCTGATTCCATATGGAAGCAGAAGTTGGTAAGGGAAGGACCTCAGAACTTTGAGTCTAGCTTGTTAGTGAAAATGGATGGTATCTTTTTAAGACAGAGTCCAGCCTGGGAATAGGTAGCAGTTAAAGTTCTGAAAACTGGTGAACTGGCTCCTGAATGTGGAAATGCAAATTACTTGGCTGGCAAGGAGAAGAAGGACTTGCTAATAGTTATTAGCAAAGGGAGATCACCCAATCAGCCAGTGAATTCTGTTCAGCAAGGGAGATCAGGGTTTCAGTCTTCAGACAAAGAACAAAGAGAAAACTTACTTTTGCAAAGGAAAGCCACAGGTTAACTGTAAAAGACCCAAACCCCTATGGTATTGAGCCAAAGGTTGGCATGACAAACATGATTGTAAATGGACAGTTGCAATGAATTTGTTGTTATTGCTAATGGTAATTTGTGTAACTATTGTGTTGTTATTTCCAAAAACTCTAAAAATGTACAATGTGCCTAATCTTTTGGAAAATCCCTTGAACATGTTAAAAGGAGTACATGAGATCACACTTTATGTTAAAAGGCCTTGTTATACTGATGCTTCACAGTTGATACCTGTAAACAGTATTGGAACTTTTCACAGGGGAAAAGACATTCTAAGCCTAATGTACTGTATGAAAAGGGAAAATGAAGCACATTATCATATTGCTTTCATGACTAAATGCCATGATTTCTGTACTATGAACAACATTAATATCTACTGTGACAAAGCTCCAAGTTTATACTTGTGGGTCCTGCGCTTCCTGGCAGATTTAGGGGCCTCAGAAACTCATCTAGGCCCCAGAGTGACCTCCCTTTCTCAGTATAATTGGCAAGAGTCACCACCTAGTGAGTTACCTTCATCACAGGCCAGTATGGAAGATGGAAAAAGGGGGGAGCCCAGGCCCACCCTCTACTCCGGGCTCCAGCCCAGGGACCCTAATAGTATCAGCTAAGATGGCTGACCTTTTAGCCACAAAACACAATACAATTCCCTGGGCTACTTCCCCACAGCAGTCTCCCCTTCTTCAAACTCCACTTCACCCTTACCTCAGGGCCTCCTTCCTTCTGGATGATATGTTGTCCACCATTCAGTCTCACCAACAGCACAACCTCCTTCCACAGCTGCTGACAGCCACCTGACTAACTGGGAGGTTTTTATCTGGTTTCAGCCAGTCCCTGATTGGCTTCAGGTGTCCCAATCAGGCTAGCTGTTTCTACTTCTTTCTAGAAGGTTCTTATCTGGCCCCAGGTGTCTTGATTGGCCTGGAATAGCCTTTGTTTGGCTATCCAGGAAACAGGGACCTGCACATCCTGAGACTAATATACCTGCCTTCCAGCACTCTCTTATAGCCTTCTGGTCTGACTCCATCACACTACTTTGGTTTGATGTTAATTCGGTTCCAAACATTTCCAAAGTTTGTAAAGATAAAGTAGCTGGGGTTTTTTTTAGCTCTTGGCAAAATCACATGAGACATACAGGATACATTCTGCAAGAGAAGAGCCAAACCACTATTGTTCTAATCAAGTTTTATCTTGAATTTGTAAAGAAATTCAATCATGTTATTGAACATGACTTTGATGAACCATTCCTGTTATGCACTGGTATGGCTTCTACCCCAATACTAGATGTAGTAAGACAGACCCAAGGATGGGGAGCTCTTGGGATGCAGTGAGTAGTGTTTTTGTCATCCCTTCCTAAATCAATTTTGCATTCGGAGTGTGACGTTATTGACATATAAACTGGGACTGCATAGATCATTGTTCCAACCCAGGTCCTGTAGTGGCACCAAATATTACGTAAAGGGGGTCATTTAAGTGTCTCAGACCAGGTTATGGTTTGCTGGTTATGATTATACTATCTGTATGCATGTGTAATTTTTGTAGTTGAAGTTATAAATATTGGCTCCATATTGTCTGAATCTCAAACTTATTCTATGCTTCTGGGTAATGTCCCAGACAAGTTGCTGTGAGATCTGCTTAGCCTGCTTGATGGCCCATTAAGGACCATCAGCTATACGATTGACCCATTGAGAGCTTGAGAGGCTCCAATCGATATAAGAAGTCTGCCTAAGGACGTTCCAGGTAGCATGTGAGTAATGGCTCCTTCCTGCAAGTCCTGAGTCATGCATGAGCATGTGATGTTTCCATGTGACTCCAAAACTCCATTTTGCTGCAATTTTCCAGTAAGAACAAAGAGGCTTCTTGCACCTGGAAAAGGCTATAAAAGGATAATGCACCACCTCCATTTTGTCTTCAGTCCTGCTTGTTACTGGAGAAATGTTGTTACAAACAGAAGCTCTGAACAAAGGACTGAAAGACCCATCCCAGCTGTGGATGTTTGTACTCCAGAGACTTGATTTGAACCTGCAGTTTATTCTGCCACTGATGCAAGCCTGAACCAAGAACTTTGACATTGCTGTATGTAATTGATTTCATTTTACCAATTCTAGCTCTCACTTATATCTTTTTATGAATAAACTTTTAGATTTTAGATTCTAAAGGATTGGCAACAGCGTGATTTGTGGATAACATCTGATTTGTATATTGACCTGGATCTGGGGCTTGGTCCTTTGGGATTGGGAAAACCTTTTTCTTGTACTGCAGTATTGGTTTTCATAACCATTAGTTCCCACAACGAGAGGCTGATGGTGGTGATACTGGGAAACTGGAGTGTCTAAGGAAATTGCTTATTTGACTTGTGGTTTAGCCAGTGGGGTAAAAACGAAGTCTTCTTTGTCTGGCTGGTTTAGTTTGCCTTAGAGGTGGAGAAACCTCAGCTTAGGGCTGTAACTGCTCTGTTTTAAGCAGTTTGTCCTGAAGTGGCACTCTCAGTTGGGTCCTGCCAGAAACAGCACCGTTACACACACCCCATCCAATCCCCACTGCTCCCTCTCTCCAGACTGCCCCCCCAGGACTCCCTCCTCTTATCTAACCCTCCAGCCCTGGCTCTGGCCCCCTTACCATGCTGCTCAGAGCAGAGGACCAGACAGAGCTAGATGCGCTGCTGTGCAGCTCCGCCCCCCAGAGTACTGCCCATTTGGCTGCATGACTCCAGGTAAGGGGGGAAGGTGGGGTCAGGGAATGGGCTGAGGGGAGCTCTCTGGCTGGGAGCTCAGGGGCCGGGCAGAATGGTCCCACAGGCCGGATGTGGGCCAAGGGCTTTACTTTGCCCACCCCTGGCCTACTGCGTCAGCTCAGAAATGCCAGAGTACAGCAGCATTCCAACCACGTCCCTTCTCCCTGGCTGCACCCCCAGAAATGAGGGTTGTGACATAGAGTGGTTTAAAGCTTTCTATGCTGGCTCTACATTGTCTGAGGTGAAAGGGATACTCCCTGATGGGCTGATAGGCTGCCTTTATAGGCCCTTTGCACAGCAGCATTGGTGCCAAGGGGCCATGTTGCAACTCAGAATCAACCTCCACCCACCTTTTGTATATGACTCAGCTCTCAAGTAAAACTCAACCAGTGCAAATGCATTAAAGCTACACTAAGTAAAAAGGCAAACAAAGTATTCTAACTAAACCCTTCCTCCAATAAATCATCTCTTCTTCCATTGCCTCTTCCCATCCAATACTTCTCCGCATAGGTGTGGGCTACTTCCTCGCAAGAGCATAGCACTTCCCAGGAGTGCTCAGAAAGGAACTGGGAGCAGTCAATTGTATTTACAAAGAGGCCTCTCCCCTCGCATGTCGATTTACCCTCCTTTTTTTGTGTTAGGCTGAGTGCCGACTACCCACTCAGTTCTGACGTGGCCTGTGACTTTTCAAGAATCACCAAGAAAGGGAAGGTGAAACTTACCAGATGCTACGCAGGTCTGTGTTGGGGAGACGTGACGTTTCTTCAAAGCACGCTGTGCACAAATCCCTGATAAGAGGAGATTTGCTTTCTAGCATGCAAACCTAGGCAGGGCCCAGTTGCTGCTCTCTTCTCTCTCTCTAGCCAGCTGCCTAGCTTCGTCTCACTGCATGTCTTCCTCTGATCCAGACTCTTTTGACGCTCTAGTTCTCTTTCTGTCCTAGGGGGAGGCCGTCGGTATCAGACTGCCTTCAGTTTCCCTGGCTCCAAGAGACCGGGTTGGATGACAGACAGCAAGTGGTGGTCACTTTCTCCACCACCAAGCTGAGGAGTTTCCTAGCAGAACAGAAGAAGAAAAGGAACCTGCTGTGTTCAAAGTACAGGCTGAGGATTGCTCAGTGAAATGGATGGGAACACAATGAAGGATAGATTCCCCCACCCCACCCCGCATACCTTCACAAACGTTTTCACTGGGGGTTTGGTATCTAAGTGTCATTTCTGGTTACAGTCCTGCTGCAAATAAACCAGTGACTCTAATGCCTTAAAGAGAGATTTGAGTGAGCAGGTCCCATTAGACACAAGTGGATGGGAACTGGATCTCTGGGTTGCTTTGAAAATCCTTCCCTGAGAGTTCAAAGACTGCACATAATACCACTCAGTGAGCTTCCCACAAGCTCCAGCAGCAGCACAGAGATATCAGACCCCCAGGCACTTCACAAGCCTTTCAGATGTTACTAAACAAACTCCCTGCAATAACAGCAGCCTCAGCTTCTGATCCCCTGTGCCCACGGGATGCCCAGGTCTTCTAGCCTGTCTCTCAAATCCATAAGGAGTCAGTAAAAAACTTCCCTTGGAATAGAGCACTGAGTGGGGGCAGAGGAAGCTATTGAATGATAGTGCCCCAGGATGGACTCAGAGTATGTACAACTTCACTGGTAAAAAAAAAAATCCATTGTGTGGCTATCAGATGAAATGTGCAGTGTGTGTGTGCATGTGTCTTGTAAGCAGAGTTGTAGGTAACTGGAGCTATAAATAACATTTGTTCAATAGAGCATCTGATGGGTGTGTCACATAGCAGCCGGTGCAAGAGTTGACATATACAATCAGCCTGTTCCAGAGACTGGACCCAGTGTCTAACATACCACAGTCATCCATAGGGGCTGAACCCAAGACAAAATGCAGGCCTCTGCCATTCACACTGAAAGAGAATTCTTTCTTCTGGAAGTAGCAGGCTGCTAAGCCAACCACTAGAGGGAGGCACGGACACACTCAATACAGGAGTGAGGAGTCAGTAAAAGCTTTCCCTTGGAATATAGGACTGAGCGGGGACAGAGGAAGCTATTGAATGATAGTGCCCCATCATTTGGAATCAGAGTATGTACAACTTCACTGGTAAAAAAAAAAAATCCATTTCGTGGCTATCAGATTAAATGTTTTGTTTGTGTGTGTGTGTGTGTGTGTGTGTGTGTTTGTGTCTTCTAGGCAGAGTTGTAGGTAAGTGGAGCTATAAATAACATTTGTTTAATAGGGCATCTGATGTGTCTGTCACATAGTAGCCAGGGCTAGAGTTTGACGTACACAATCAGCCTGCTCCAGTGACTGGATCCAGGACAAAACACAGACCTCTGCCACTCACACTGAGAGAGAATTCTTTCCTCTGGAAGCAGAAGGCTGCTAAACCAGCCACTAGAGGGAGGCACAGTCACACTCAATACAGGAGTCTTACATGCACAATCTGCACATTACTGCAGACGAGATTGTAACCGGGACTCTCATTGTGCACAGACAGTAGCTGTCTCAGGTACACCCCCTTCTCAGCAGGCCAGAATGAGCCATGTCACATTTGTTTCCAGTGGAAGTCAGTCTTGCATGTATCCTGTACTACAGGAGATACATGGTTTTGCCTGTTCAAGAAAGAGCCATTTGTGGCCGTCTTCCTGCTCATGCAAGAGAAAAGGCACCGATATAGTCTTGATTGTTCAGTGGAAGCCCAAATTAGCCCTTTGTATGCTACTCCTAGAGATGGCCCAGATCATGCCGTCTCAGACCCAAGACAGTTTTTTCTGCTATACACTAACAGGGCGGCAGAATGTATAACATATAACACTGGGGGGGTCTACACATGCTCCTGTATATTGTGATATATTCAGTATGCACTAAAATCCACAAAGGATTGATACTCACTGTGGTTCTAATCATAGGGAATATGAGCTATGGGACAAAGCAACCCGAATTTGTTGTATCTGAATCTGTAGTCTTAAAATTGTAAACCACACTGTTAGGAATTCTGGACTGATTTTGCAGTATGCTGCCTTGATATGTTGATACGGGCTTCCGTAGGGTAGGTGGCCCTTGCAGGGAGAGACTTGGCACAGTTAGGATTTTAGAGGGAGGCGATCTCTCCTGGGAAGGACTCAAATGAGCACGCTCAGAAAGAAAACTTTTGTCCACACCTAGGAGACTGTTCTGAAACTGCAAAGGGCCAAACTTTGGCCTTGAGTGAGTAATTCATTGCAATGAACTCGCTATTCTGCCTGGCTTGCTAGCTAAAGTGACCCTGTGGGCTACCTTTGTTGGCTGTACTATTCTGTGTCTGTGGGTACAGAGGAAACCCCCATTCATTGGGTGACTTTCGTAGGAACAGGTCTGCCCCTAGACAGACACCAGTTCCACAGATGCTCGGGGGAACTGTAACAAACCAAGGAATCTGCAGTGATGAAGTTAGGGTCATTTTTCCTTAATGCCTACCATAACCTGTCCTCATATGCAACACTCCTGCATTCCAGTGTCTGTCCTTTCTGAGACAGAGATTTCCATTTGTGTCAGACCATGCCAAGTTGTGTGTTGTACAGATCCTGGGTTCTTGCTAAGATTCATTACACATCTTCATAAAAGTGCTCTGAATTTTCTTAAGGAAACAATTCTGGAGCCTAATTACGCTAGGAGAAGCAAAACTAGCAAATAAATATAGTTACAGAGCAGTTCAGGGACATATTCTTGGCAAGCAAAAGATATTGACATTGTCCCTTTAATGGAATGATTTTTTAGTAGAGAGCCACCAAATTTTATTGCCAATGTACCAGACAGGACTTTTAAAGAAAAATTCCATCTGTAAACCTTATAAAATGTAGTGACTAGTTACCAGAGTTTATTTTTCAAAATCTTTTTCTCCTATCTAGTATGTAAGATCAAGATGGCAGAGTTGGAGATTTATGTTTCAGTTAAATTGGTAAACAAGCAGCCTACTGGTCAAACCTGCCATCCATTTTTTTCCCTCAAGATGTCACTATATTTCATTCTATGCAAGTGAAATTCAGAATTTGAGTATGTGAATTTTGCCTGCTTTGGAGATGATTGAGGCATATTCTATGAGAAAAAGACTTTTCAGATGACTTTACCCATGTCCTTTTCTGTCCTTGTCTTCATACCTGCCAATTAAGAAGAAGCTTGTTACTATTAATAATTGCTCACTTGCATGTGATCTTTTATTGGAAGATCTCAAAGTATCTAATAAACCTTCAGAAATTACCACATCATGCCTCTACGTTTCCCAAACTGTGTTCCGCGGAACACTGTTGTTCCGCACGATGTGGATAGGTGTTCCCTGAAAGAATCATAATTTTAAAAAAAGGTCTTTAATTTTTCATTAATTTTAAATTTGTGTAACCCCCAAGGAGATTACATGGACTCCTGGGTCTCTGTCTGCTGGCAGACTCAGAGTCTGCCCAGCAACCAACAGGGATTGAGAGGCCCTCCCTGGGAGTAGAGGAAAGGGGAGAAGCCATTCTGAGTGAGTGGAGAGCCAGGCAGGGAAAGGGCAGGACTGGCTGTGTGGGAGCTGATGAGTCCTAGGCCTACATTCAGGATTCCCCCTGAGAACTGGCCTCTAAGGACCTGACAGCAGATCCCTCAGCGGGGTTTTTCCTTCCCCACTGGTGACTCCCCATTTGCAGAATTTGCTGGGAAACTTCCACATCTGGGCTGAGTTCATCCTCCAGCTCCTTAGGTGAGACCAGTCACCACATGGTCAGCTCTGCTCCGGCCCCTCGTCCAGGGAAGCAGCCCGCTGAGTGTGTGTCTGGACACGGGGCTGGGAGGCTACAGTTTGGATGCTAGTGTTGTTGTGTAACCTACACCTTGAGCCCTGCATCCCTTTGTGGTGAGGGGAAATCCTGGGACTGACGCAGCCTGATTCCTGCCTGAGGGGGATCCCTGCTGGCAGAGAACAGCCCCTCTGCAGAGACTGAGGAGTCCAGTCATCTTCAAACCTGAGGATCATTCACGGAGACAGTGAGTGCCCCATCGTTTAGTTTGTTAGTCAGGTAATTTGTTTTGGGGACCCCCTACATTCGTGAACGGTGTCCTCAAGCCAGGGAGTGAGGGTTTGAGGATTTTATAACCTGCTGCATACTACACCCCCGGAGGAGCTTACCAGCTTCTCCCACTTGTGAGTCCTTTGGGCTGTACTGAGCCCAGTCAGCCGCACCGCTACACCACTGCAGAGAAAAATTTTGTGATTATTTGTCACCAAGGGCCCCAGCACAGTACACGTACCAACGGGACACTAATTTTACATTGGCTACATCAAGTCACAGGTATTTTCAGGGCACTGGTGACCCAAAAAATAGTGTTTTATCCTGTTATGTTGTATTTGTCTCCTATTTAATATAATTAGTGTGTTGGATATATTGTATGCACTGGTGTTTTATTTCTTGGAAGTCTCCAACTGTCTGGTCAGTAAGTGGAGATTATCCTGTAGTTAGAATTTTCCTCCCATGCTGCCCTGGTGACCCTGCCAGGAATGAGTGAGGGGGTGGAGGCAACCCAAATAATTTCCTAGGAAAAAAGAAAGAAGATACACCCTGCTGAGTGGGTGATGGGATCAAAAAGAACCCAGACCTGTCTGTCAAAACCTGTAAGTGGATTGGCATTAAAGGAGGTAACCAGGTGGATAGGAGGCGCCTGACATGAGGATTCAACTTTCCAGCATTATTCCTAATATTTAGCGAATTTGTGATACAAAAATGCAGACACACCAATCCCATTAAATCCAAATTTGTATTTCTGTTTATAAAAATCGATTTTCCTGGTAAATATCTAATTTGTTTGGTGTTTATGCATATATACAAACAGTGTTTTTTAAGTAGAACACTGTTTTTAATTTTGACTCCTGCACTTGATTTTTGTACTACTTTATTCATGCTTTCCAGTTAAAATTGTTAGTTCAAGTTATTTTAAATTTGTATTTTTGCTTTGTTTTATAAAATAAAATGTATTTGAGCATAAATAACACAATTTTTTTATTTGAAAACCAAACGACTACAAAATAATATTATAAGTGTTCCATAAATATATACCAGGCTAAAAAGTGTTCTGTGGCCAAAAACGTTTGGGAAAAACTGCTCTAAGGTACTTCACTAAAGTATTAGCCTCATTTTACATATGGCAAAGCTGAGGCACAGAGCAAGTACAGCCATCATTATCAAACTTTAGTACCCCAAATTAGGTAGCCACGTCTTTGACTAGGCTCCTAAGTGAAAGTGATGTGTTTTTCAAAGGTGCTAAGCAATTACAGTTACCATTGACTCTGAAAATCAGAACATTTTCATTTAGATGCCTGTTTTAGTTCCTAAAGTTTGACATAAGAGAGTGTTCCAAGCCTAGGCAGAAATTCCATGTCAGGAGTAGGAACAGAATCTAGACCCCTGATTTTATCGACTGCACAAGCTAACTCCTTATCAGGTCATGTCATGAAGAAACCTTCATGCATTATGGAAGCAAAGTGCTACCCTTTAAAATCCAGATACTGTCAGGATACCACTGCACATATCACTGCTCTACAGCCAAAATGCTTCTGAAATAAATATAGTCAAACTTTACTAATTCTGGGTCACTGAGAACGAAAATGATGCTTAAAATTGTTGATTGGCTCTAGTTTTCAAGATATGCTATTGGGTCAGTATATACGACCCTTGACATGGGAATGGCGGAGGATAAGTGAGTTATAAAGGGAAGGGATCTCAATTTAAACCAGAAATGACTAAAATACATCTTTGATTGGATCTATGAGTAAATCTATGACTGGGTTTGGACAGTACTTGCTTTTTAGGCAAAACAATGAATGATGCAATCTGAAGCTGGTATTGCATCATAGATGATATGAATTGCATCGTGTTATTCCTAGAAGTCATGGATGATGCAATCATAACAAAGCTTACATCACTCTGCTGAACAAATTGCCCTATATCAGCTCTAAAAATCATACTGTGTCGTGCTCTCTTATTTGTCAGTGTTTGATTTTGCAAAGGGACACATTTCTGTTTAGCCAAAGTGAGCAGAGATGCCTCGTACTTGCGTGAACAGTGCAGATAACTTCTGCTATGTTTGTGGTGAAGTGACTTTTGCATCACAAAAGCGCAGTATAACCACTATGATTAAGAAAGCCTATCACCTTTATTTTGGCTGCAAAATTGGAGATCAGGACAAGAGGCGGGCCCCACACATATGCTGCAACACTTGTGCAACAAATCTTCGCCAGTGGTTGAACAGGAAAAGGAAAGCTATGCCTTTTCAGTGCCAATGATTTGGAGAGAGCCAACAAATCATACCAGCAATTGTTACTTCTGCATGGTGCCTCCAGTTGGGAAAGGTGTGTCGAAGAAAAAGTGGACTGTGCATTATCCAAACATTCCATCAGCTATACGCCCAATACCCCACGGAGAAGGACTGCCGGTTCCTGATGCACCAGAATCATTCTCACTTGAGTCAGACGAGGAAGTGGAAGAGGATGAAACTTCTGGTCCTGAACCATCAGTGTCACAGGACCCACATTTTCTCCCATCCTTCTCCTCTGAACCATACCTCATAACACAAGCTGAACTGAATAACCTTGTCAGGGATTTGGAACTACCCAAGAGTAAGGCAGAGCTGTTGGGCTCCAGACTGTAGCAGTGGAATCTCCTGGCAGGTGATGTTAGGGTTTCCATGTTCTGTGAGCGTCAAAAGGATCTTGTCCCATTCTTCTTCATGGAAGGTGATCTTGTAGCCTGCAACAACATCGATGGTGTGATGGCAGCCCTCAACATCGTTCACGATCCAGATGAGTGGAGACTCTTCATTGATTCATCGAAGACGAGTCTTACAGCTGTTTTGCTGCATAATGGCAATGTTTTGCCATCAATTCCAGTTGGTCATGCAGTCCATATGAAGGAAACCTATGACAACATGAAACAACTTTTGAGGTGCATAAACTATGACCAACATCAGTGGCAGCTTTGTGGCGATTTGAAGGTTGTTGCTCTCTTGCTTGGTCTGCAGACTGGATACACAAAGTATTGCTGTTTTCTCTGCGAATGGGATAGTCGTGCAAGAGATTCCCACTACATCAAGAAAGATTGGCCACTCCGACAGTCATTGGAGCCTGGGAGGAAAAGTGTTCAGCATCCACCACTTGTTGAATCAAGGAAGATTTTTTTACCACCCTTACACATCAAGCTGGGTCTAATGAAGAACTTTGTCAAGGCCATTGACAAAACACAAGCAGCTTTCAAGTACCTCCGTGGAAAATTTCCAAGGTTGAGTGAAGCTAAGATAAAGGAAGGTGTCTTTGTTGGTCCTCAGATTCGTGAACTTCTTCGAGATAATGCATTTGACCATGCAATGCGTGGCAAGGAAAAGACGGCATGGAAAGCCTTCCAGTCAGTGGCAATACATTTTCTCGGAAACAGCAAGGCAGACAACTACAGGTTGTTGGTGGAAAACATCCTCAAGGCATACAAAAGCCTTGGTTGCAACATGTCACTAAAGATACATTTTTTCCACTCTCATCTAGATTTTTTTCCACAGAACTGCGGAGCAGTGAGTGACGAGCACGGTGAGCAATTTCACCAAGACATTGCAACAATGGAGAAACGCTATCAGGGCAAATGGAGCCCATCAATGCTTGCAGACTATTGCTGGACAGTGACAAGAGATGCTCCATTTAATGAATACAAGAGACAAGCCAAGAAGCGCCGAGTAGACACTGAATAGGACTAAACTATGTACATAATAGTTTTTTGCCTTTTGTTTCATAATACATTTTATTTATATAACCTCTTTGCTGATTTTTAAAGTGTTATATAAACAGGACAGGTGAAATATTATCATGTAAAGCAACCATAAACACATGAAAAGACCTAGGTTTACAATTTATGATTAAAACTCTACTATCTACACAATATACATAGACATAAAATGTAAAAACTTAAATATCTTAGAAACAGTAGCCAATCAGTTGTTTTAATTGTCATATTTGAATTCAGCACATCAAAATACATAATAAATACCACATTTTATCTCTGAAGCAGACGACTTCTAAAAAATTGTAGACCAGTGTACTCGGCACACTTTGGCTCTGCTCTACTATCTCCTGAGGAAACCTTTGTTACACTCTTGCCACTCTGTTTACAGGCCCAATTCTGTACCTACTCCATGTGAGAAACCCCATCCTTGGGCTGTAATTGCTCTGCTTTAAGCAATTTGTCCTGAATTGGCTCTCTCAGTTGGGTCCCACCAGAACTACACTATTACAGGGGGAAAGGAGGGTGGAAAGACGGCAGCCATGGAGAGCAAGCTGTTGGAGAAAGGAGGGTGGACAGAGGCCATCCTTGGCGAGCAGAGTGTGGGGGAAAAGAGGGTGGAGAGAGGCCAGCCATGGAAAACAGTGTGGGGGAGAAAAGGGTGGAGAGAGGCCAGCCACAGAGGGCAGAGTTTGGAGGAGATGAGGGTGAAATTAGAGGTCATCCAGGAAGAGCAGGGTGTACAGGAAAGGTGGGTAGAGAGAGGCCAGTGATGGAGAGAATGGTTGTGGGGCGGAGGAGGGTGTAGAGAGGCTAGCCATGGAGAACAGGACATGGGGTAGAAAGGAGTGGCGAGAGGTCAAAATGGAGAGTAGGATCTGGGAGAGATGAGTTTGGAGAGAGGCCAGCAATGGAGAGCAGGGTGTAGTAGAAAGTAGTGTGGAGAGGGGCCAGCCAGGAAGATTGGGATGCAAGAGAGTCGAGTGTGGAGAGGCCAGACAGCAAGAGAAGCATGTGTGTGGGGAGGAAGGGGATGGAGATAGGCTAGCCATGGACAGCAGGTTGAGGGCAAAGGAGGGTGGACAGAGGCCACTCATGGAGAGCAGCGTGTGAGGTAGACAGGAGTGGAGCGAGTCTAGCCATGGAGAACAGAAGGTGGGAGGAATGTGTGTGGAGAGTGGCCAGCCATGGAGAGCAGGATATGGTAGGGACATGTGTGGAGAGAGGCCAGGCATGGAGAGAAATCTGTGAAAAAAACTAGAATGGGGGAGAGACTAGAATTGAGAGCGGCCAGCCATGGACAGCAGGGTGTAAAAGAAAGGTGGGTGTAGAGAGGCCAGCCATGAAGAGCAGGATGTAGGGTAGAAAGTGGTGAAGAGAGGCCAGAATGTAGAGTAGGATATGGGAGAGACAAGTTTGGAGAGAGGCCAGCTATGGAGAGCAGGGTGTAGGCAAGACACGGGTGGATAGATGCCAGCCATGGAGAACAGGGTGTGGGAGAGAAAGGGGTGGAGAGATGCCAGCTACAGCGATCAGAGTGTGGGGGAACTGGTGGTGTAGGGAGAGGCCAGCCAGGAAGAGTTTGATGTGTGGGAAAGAACAGTTGACAAAGGCCAGCCATGGAGAGCAGGGTGTGGGGGATGCAGGATTGAGTTTGTTATATCATTGCGGGGAACAGTTTTAGGGTTGTGGGAGAGACGAGTGTGAAGAGACACTAGCCATTGAGAGAAGAGTCTGGGAGAGACGAGAGTGGAGAGAGGCCAGGCATGGAGAGCAGGGTGTAAAAGAAAGGTGGGTGTAGAGAGGCCAGCCATGAAGAGCAGGATGTGGGGTGGAAAGGGGTGGAGAGAGGTCAGCCACAGAGAGCAGTGTGTCCTGGAAAGATGAAAGGGCAGAGTGTGGGGGAAAGGAGGGCGGAGAGAGTCCAGTCCTGGAGACCAGGGTGTGGGAGAGACAAGTGTGGAGAGAGGCCAACGAGGAAGAAAAGGGTGTTTGTGTCGGGGAAGGGGATGGAGAGAGGCCAGCTATGGAGAGCATGGTGTGGGACAGACTAGTGTGGAGAGAGGCCAGCTATGAAGAGTGAGATGTGGGGGTGTTGTAACCATACAGCTAAGGGTAGCCTAGAATTCCTCCTTACATGTAAGGGGTTAAGAAACTCAAATAACCTGGTTGGCACTTGACCAAATGGACCAATGGAGGAAGAAAATACTTTCAAATCTGGGGGTCGGGGGAGGCTTTGTTTGTGCTCTTTGTGTGTTCTCTGAGGAAGCACAGAAGCATGAAGTCAGAAACTCCATCTCCTATAAACCATCCTAAATTGAGTCTCAATATTGCAACAAGAGTAAGTAAAAAAGGCAAGGCACCTTGGGTTACCTTATGTTTCCAACTTGTGAATTTTCCCTTTTCTAGAGAAAGGTTCATTCTTTTTTTTACTTTGAAACTAAGGGCTGGTATACACTACAACTTTAGGTCGACTGTAGCAGCATTAAGTCGACAGAACCCTGTACCCATCCTCACGTGGACGCCATTTCTGTCGACTTAAAGGGCCCTCACAATCGATTTCTGTACTCCTCCCTGACAAGGGGAGTAGCGCTGAAATCAACGTCGCCGGGTTGACTGTGGGTTAGTGAGGACACGTGACGATGCTAATGGCCTCCAGGTGCTGTCCCACAATGCTCCATTGTGACTGCTCTGGACAGCACGCTCAACTCGCATGCACTGGTCAGGTAGACAGGAAAAGCCCCAGGAATTTTTGAATTTCAGTACCTGTTTGGCCAGTGTGGCGAGCTCACCTGCACAGGTCACTCACCATGCAGAGCTCATTAGCACAAGTCACCGTGCAGAGCTCATCAGCACAGGAGACCATGCAGTCCAACAATCGCAAAAGAGCTCCAGTATGGTCCACACAGGAGATGTTGGATCTGATCGCTATCTGAGGAGAGGAATCCGTGATAGCAGAACTCCGTTCGAACAAACGAAATGCCAACAGGTTTGGCAGAGTCTCCAAGGTCATGCTGGATAGGGGCCACAACAGGGACGGACAACAGTGCGGTGTGAAAATTAAGCAGCTGAGGCAAGCGTATCAGAAAATGAAAGAGGCAAATGGACACTCCGGGGCACTGCTGCGGACATGCTGATTCTACAACGAACTGAATTAAATACTAGGGAGGGCCCCCACCACCGCTCCACTGTTCTCTGTGACTCCTCCGATGGGGTACTCCTGAGCAGGCATGAGGATTCAGATGATGACAAAGCTGATGAGGAAGATGAGGATACCATGCAGCGGCAGGCAAGTGGAGAGACCCTGTTCCCAGACAGCCAGGAACTGTTTATCACCCTGGAGCCAATACCCTCCCAAGGTGGTACCCCAGAAGGAGAAGTCGGCGAAGGCAGTTCTATTGAGTGTCCCTTTAGGGATAAGGCATGATTTAAAAGGAAGCGTTTATTAATGATTAACTTGCCCTGAGAACTTGGAATGCATTCATGGCTAGTACAGCTACTGGAAGTCTGTTAACGTGTCTGGGGATGGAGCGGAAATCCTCCAACGTCATTTCCATGAAGCTCTCTTGCAGATACTGTAGAAGCCTTTGCAGAAGATTTCTGGGGAGAGCAGCCTTATTCCGTCCTCCATGGTAGGACACTTTACCACGCCAGGCCAGTAGCAAGTAGTCTGGTATCATAGCATGACAAAGCATGGCAGCATATTGTCCTGGGGTTTGCTAGCATTCCAGCAACATCCGTTCTTTATCTCTCTGTGTTATCCTCAGCAGAGTGATATCATTCATGGTAGCCTGTTTGAAATACGGGACTGTAAGTAAGGCGACAGTCATTTGTGGACATTCCCACTGGGCTGCTCATATATGTGGCTGAAAAGAAATCCTCCCCATATGAACCCAAGCAGCGTGTGTGTGTTTGGGTGGGGGGAGATAAATCACACTGGGTGGCTCACAATTCGCTAGCAGGGATCCTCTATGTTAGCAGCCATGCAGTGGGGCGGGTTCTTTGGTATGGGAAAGGCGAACGCTGCTGTAAAGAATGTGGATTAAACTGAAAGAATATGGCTTACTATGACCGCCTGCAAGGTGATTTCTGTTTTCCAGCCCTGCGTGTCTGATCGCTCTGACACGAAAGCCACAGGCACTCAATTTAAAGTGCAAAATGTGACCTTGTACCAAAAGCATATATGTTATGTGAATACTTTGTTTCACCGTGAAAGACTAAATCCATTATTCTGTAAAATGTATCTTTCTTATACGCTTGTCTCCCTTTTTTGCCTCCCGCAGCTGCTGCAAATGTCTCAGTCCTCTCCGTTTCATCCCCGTCACGGGCTAGCACAGATAAGAAAGAGAAAAAAACACACATGCGATGAACTATTCTCAGAACTTATAAATTCCTCCCGCACTGAAGGAGCTCAGCAAAGTGCATGGAGAGAAACATTTTTAGAGGCCCACAATGCATGGAGGCAAACCCTTTTAGAGTCCAGGGCAGCAGTAACAGAATGGGAGGAGAGATGGCGAGAGCGCAATGAAAGGAGGATGGATGCAGTGCTGCAGATAATGGAGGATCAAAGTGACATGCTCTGATGTCTGGTGGAGCTTCAGCAGGACCAAAGATCGCAGCTGCAGCCCCTGTATAACCGCCCCCTCTCCTCCCCAAGTTCCATAGCCTCAGACTCTGAGAACGCCGGGTTTAGGGGAGGCTCCGGGGACTGAACCACTCCACCCCAGAGGACAGCACAAGCAGCAGAAGGCTGACTCTGTCAAGTTTTAAAATGTGCTGTGTCCTTGTCCCCCGCTCCCCTCATCCACCACCGCAACTGGTGGTTTCCCTCCTCACCTTCCGGGTTACCTTGCCAGTCATTCCCTGTGTTAGTGATGAATCAATAAAGAATGCATGATTTTTGAAAAACTGAATTTATTTCCTCTGCAAGTCATGGGGGGTGGCGGCAGGCTTAACGCTGAGCAGAGCAAGGGAGAGGGTTTTCAGCGGCACTTTGGCCAGTCACAAAACTGGTTTTCAAGGCTTCTCTGATGCACAGCGCCTCCTGGTGCTCTCTTCTAGTTACCCTGGTGTCTGGCTGCTCATAATTAGTGGCCAGGCAATTGGCCTCTGCCTCCCACCACGAAAATAAATGTCTCTCCCTTGATCTCACAGAGATTGTGGAGCACAGAGCAAGCAGCAATAACAACGGGCATATTTCTTTTGCTGAGGTCTGAGCGAGTCAGTAACATGCGCCAGCATGCCTTTAAAAGGCCAAATGCACACTCTACCACCATTCTGCACTTGCTCAGCCTATAGTTGAACTGCTCCTGACTCCTGCCCAGGGTGCCTGTGTATGGCTTCATAAGCCAGGGCATTAAGGGGTAGGCTGGGTCCCCACGGATAACAATCGGCATTTCAACATCCCCCACAGTAATTTTCTGGTCAGGGAAGAAAGTCCCTTGCGCCAGCTGCCTTGCAATCCTAGAGTTCTTGAATACACATGTGATGGGTTGGGATCACAGAAACCCCTTAGAAGCTTCCCCCCAATATGTCAAGGCTACTTCTGCCTCTGTTTTCCTGCCCAAACAGCTTGTGATCTCAGTACGCTACCTGGTTTGAGTCAGACTCACTAGCCTGCTGCAACACCAGATCCAGGCCTGAGCCAGGTCCCCCAGTAGCTATGGGCTTGCCTGGAAACAGGTTAGGAAGTATGCTTGCCCTTAGCACTCAGATGCTCAACTCCCAGTGGGGTCAAACCCTGAATAAATCTGTTTTACCCTATATAAAGCTTATACAGGGCTAACTCATAGATTGTTCACCCTCTATAACAATGATGGAGCGATATGCACAGCTGTTTCCCCCCGTCCCCCAGGTACCAACACATACTCCAGGTTAATTACTAAAAGTAAGAAGTGATTTTAATAAAGATAGAAAGTAGGATTTAAGTGGTTCCAAGTAGTAACAGACAGAACAAAGTGAATTACCAAATAAAATAAAATAGAACACGCGTAGCTATCATTAAAATGGAGTGTAAAATCATTTATCATTTATCATGTAAAATGGAGTTTCAGAGTCACATGGATCAGTCACATGTCTCTCCAAGATTCAGTTCCTGAGCAGCCAGGCCACATTCCTAGGGAAGCTTGGGTGTGGACGGACATCTACAAAGTTCATTGTTAGCTTGATTGGTTCTTGATTGGGATTTACTGTGAATAGCTTTTTCTCAGACAGCTGCTTTCCAAAGTCTACTTACAACTGACAAGCACATAGCCAATATTCATAACCTTGAATACAAAATAGACACATACATACAAATAGGATGAACAGATCCAGCAGATCATTACCTTTACATGGATATGTTACATGGCGTATGTAGCAGAAGCATATTCCAGTTGTAGCATACACACATCTATAGGCACCCCCCATAAAGCTTTATGAGGTACACCATCACAACGCGAGCATCATGAACCCTTCCTGGCCATCCCACGTAGACGTTGGTGAAACATCCCTTGTGGTCAGCCAGTGCTTGCATGACCATTGAAAAGTACCCCTTGCGCTTTATGTACTGCCTGCCCTTGTTGTCTGGTGCCAAGATAGGGATATGCGTCCTGTCTATAGCCCCACCACAGTTAGGGAATCCCATCGCAGCAAAGCCATCTATTGTAGTCTGCACATTTCCCAGGGCCACGACCCTGGATAGCAGCAGGCCAATGATTGCCCTGGCTACTTGCATCACAACAGCCCCCCACTGTAGATTTACCCACTCCAAATTGATTCCCGACTGACCGGTAGCTGTCTGGCGTTGCAAACTTCCAGAGGGCTATTTCCACTCGCTTCTGCACTATGAGGGTTGCTCTCATTTTGGTATTTTTGCGCTGGAGGGCGGGGGAAAGCAAGTCACAAAGTTCCATGAACGTGCCCTTATGCATGCAAAAGTTTCTAAGGCACTGCGAGTCATCCCAGACCGGCAGAACTATTTGATCCCACCAGTCCGTTCTTGTTTCCCAGGCCCAGAATCGGCATTCCATAGCAGGAGCCTGTCCCATTGCCTCCAAAATGTCAAGCTTGTCGGACCCTGTGCTTTCAAAGTCAGTGTTCATGTTCTCATCACTGTCGTCACAGCGCAGTTGTCTCCTGATCGCCTTCTTGTGCATATGCAGCATAAACGCCACAACAATGCGTGAGGGGTGCACAACAACCATTACTGCCACGGTGATCTGAGCAGGCTCCATGCTTGTACTGCTATGGCGTCAGCATGGAAAAAGGGCGCGAGACAATTGTCTTCAGTTACGTTCATGGCAGGAGGGGCACTGCGGGGGGTTCAGGAACTGTGGGATAGGTACTCACAGTGCATTGCTCAGAATGTCGATGCTTGCCATGGTAGTGTGGATGAACACTGCCGACTTGCTGTGTTTTATGGAGGATGCACAAAATCGACTTCATACAATCTGTTTCCAGAAATTGACCTCAATGTAATCGACCTACTTTCGTAGTGGAGACATACCCTAAGCCTAGAGGGTTTCCGCTGTGTTTTTTAAAATCTTTTGTTACTCTCTAAAGGTATTGTCCATCCTGATTTTACAGAGGTGAGTCTTTTACCTTTCCTTTAAAACAAAATTGTACTTTTAAGAACCTGATTGATTTTATTTCATTGCTCTAAGAGCCACAGGTATGGGTCTGTGCTCACCTTTACCAATTAGTGAGAATATTATTCTCAAGCCTTCCCAGGAAAGGGGGTGAAGAGGTTTGGGGAAATATTTGGCGGCGGGGGGGGTGAATTAGGAATTCCAAGTGGTCCTTTCCCTGATTCTTTGTCTAAATCATTTGGTGGTGGCAGCATACTGTTCAAGAACAAGGCAGAATGTGTGCCTTGGAAAAAGTTCTTAACTTAAGCTGGTAAAAATAATCTTAGGTGGGGGTCTTTCATGCAGGGCCCCACATCTGTATCTTAGAGTTCAAAGTGTAGAGGGAACCCTGACATGGAAAAAGGAGGGTGGACAGAGGCCAGCCATGGAGAACAGTTTGTGGGGGTTGACCATGGTGGATAGACACAAGTCATGGAAAACAGGGTGTGGGAGAGAAGGGTGGAAAGTGGCCAGCCATGGAAAGCAGGGTGTGGGAGAGAGAGGAGTGGAGAAAAATCAGCCACAGAGAGCAAGGTGTGCCGGAGCTGGTGGTGGCAATTGAGAGCAGTGTCTGGGAGCGACAAACATGGAAAGAGGCCAGCCATGGAGATTAGGATGTTGGAGAGACGAGTTTGGCGAGAGGGCAGATATGGAGAGTAGGGTGGGGATGGAGAAGGATGGAGAGAGGCCAGCAGTGGAGAGCAGGGAGTGGGAGAGACAAATGTCTTGAGAACCCAGCCATAGAGAGCAGGTTGTGGGGGATGCAGGGTTGAGTTTATGTCATTACGGGGAACAGTTTTAGAGTTGTGGGAGAGATGAGTGTGGAGAGAGGCCAGCCATGGAGAGCAGGGTGTGGGAGAGACGAGTGTGGAGAGAGTCCAGCCATAGAGAGCAGGATGTAAAAGAGATGAGTGTGGAGAGAGGGCTGCCATGGAAAGCAGGGTGCTGGGCAAAGGAGTGTGGCAAAAAGACACCTATGGAGAGCAGGGAGTGGGGGAGAAAGGAATGGCGAGAGGCCAGC